>SNQJ01S0005586.1:15677-37545 GCA_010110895.2 Picea sitchensis
AAAGTGCTCAAAAACATGTCTTACAATGCTCAAACTGACAAACTGACTGCTCCAATGGCTTCCCAGCGTCCCAAAACCCCTGTCTGGGCTCTTTCGGCACCTCAATCGGTCGAAAAATGAGAAAGATAGGCCTCCTGGAAGTCCTTCCTTCAAGCTTGTTGTCTCTGGTTCTACAATTCGCACCCTCCTTGAATGAACCTGGCTCACACGCTCTTTTAAGTGCAAAAAGCCAGCATCAGGTGCAACCGCGCCAACGGTGCAAACCGTAGAACGATTAAGGGTGCGCCAGCCCCTAACCGCCTCGGCACCTGGGCATATGGCACATATGACCGTGGTTCTGGCAAATAGGTGGTTAGTTGGTTACACAACCGTGTAACCCCCTCCGCGCCCCCAACTCGTGGGCATATGCAAATAGTAAAAACCACGGGCCACGTTCCAAACCCCGCGCATATACAATGGAGTGGCATATACAATGGTATATATGTTATATATATGGTATACGATTCGTGCGCGGTCATTACAATGATAATACACAGTTATATGTGTTGTTCAATGGAACCATGGGTCGGGGCTAAGCCCCGGCCCGCCCCCTTTCCATTTAATACTATGACCAAACTCAAATACAATGCAATCCGTATTCATTACAAGGAATAAATGACGACAAGTTGGTTATTGGAGTTTGTAAAGGCACTATGTGGAGGAGAGGTCCGGGGGTCGAACCCCGCGGCCTCCAACATTTTATATATAGAACTCCTTAGCCAACTAGTGAGTGACATGTGGCGCCCTTGGATTGGGCCACATGTCCTCCTATTATTGGCCACCCAAGGACACGTGTCAACATCCGACTCACCAAAAATCGACCAATCAACATCTGCCACATCACCACCATACGGTCTGTATGGCCCTGCCACATCAGACCGTACGAACTATACGGACTGTACGGACAGGTACAGTCAGCATCAAATTTTTCCCTGTTTGGCTTGGCGAACAGATCGCGATATATTCTCCATACGGACTCCATTTGAGAAAGTAAATATACCACCGGAATCAGGAAGACGAGACAGACGCAATGGCACTGTTTTCGTCGCATTCCGAGCACTTTGAAAATTGAGCAAAATTTGATCCCTTGATCAATAGCGAGTTATGGTAAGGTTGTGCATGAAATCGATTAGTAAATACATTTACGGTAATTAAAATATGGCTATACAATATTGCTATACAATATAGTTATCGATTAGGAATACATTCACGGTAAATATAAAATAGCTATTCAATTAGTAAATACCATATAGCTATCCATTAGTAATTACGACTCATCCCAATAGTTTCACTGGGATATCATTGAAATATTCATCGAGATAGCCAAAGAAAAGAGGTTGGGATACAATTAACAGAAATGCAGATATATATTTAAACACAGACATTTCCAGTCATACGGAACGCATGCATGTGTAAGTGCAGTAAAATGATAACTCAAAGTAAATTAGCTTTGATAAATCGTTGGCAAGATCGTGTGTGGTTGGGGAAGTCTAAAACATTGCTAGGAAAATAAATGGGTGTGGAGTGAGTTGTGTTTGGCCAATTAAAAACGCAAGGTAAATCACCATCAAAGATAATAAAATGCAAAGAAAAAAAATCGTGGTTGAATGTATTGAAACACAGAGGATATTTTCCATCAAACATAATAAAATGCAGAGGGAAAAATTCATGGTTTAGTGTATTGAAACACAGATATACCTGAATCAATGCAGAATCTCACTATCATTCTCTACGCGGTTTGCAAAAACTAAAAATGCAGACATTAAAACACATACCTTCATTTCCATAAAAACACAGTCAATACATAATTTCAGATTTGAATTGGCTATATACATACACAATCAACCTATAAGTGGCTAAATAAATTCGCAGTCATTATGTAAAATCAGTGGTTGTGAATTCGAATGGCTATATAACTTGCAATCAAATGTAAATATCTATACCCATTTCACAGTCAATAATAGGTAAGGAAAAACATTTTCATACAATGGGAAGCTGTCAAATAAATGAATCTAATCACAGTCAGAATAGTTTAAGAGAAAGATTGTCATTCAAGTGGTCAAACACTGAGAGTTTTCCATGCACGAGCTGAGAACTGTCATGAAAATTGCAGAGAGAAAGGATGAACAATACACAGAGGTATTCAAACATAAGAAGGCACAAGACAATCAATAGGAGTAGACAACTGGGCAAAAACATCCTACTCTCATCATCCATGCATAAAAAAGTAAGGCATTAGAATCTATAGGTCGCTATGCACCGAAGTGATGACCATTGATTCGGCTCCTGGATGACTGCTCAGGCGTTGACTGATGACCTAGGGATGAGGATGAAATATAAATAAAAATATCTTCATAATAATCAATAAAACAAACAAAACAATCATAGAAATCAAGGATCGGTTTCCAGGGAAATCAATTCAATGCAGCAAGTGTAAAGCTATGATGACTTTGAGTTATTGATTAAAAACGCTGAGTAAAACACATTTTTTTTACACAATAGAAGTACAGTAATGGAAGCGCATGAAAAATATTAATCTACCATTCAAAATAAAAGCATGCGTAACATAGCCCAAGGTTACAACTCAGAGTCGTTGTCTCGTGCACGCTCTATCCAGCTCCCGCTTGCTGACCGATGTGACTTCACCGATATCTCCCAACCAACACTAGGAGTACTCTTCTTCCCCCTAAGCCCCCCAAGCTGCAAATGGGCCAGACACACTAAACCAAGAGCAAATAGCACCCAACTCGGATCACAAGGTCGAGCTACCACTCGTTACCCAAGCTGGGTATCCCAACTCCCACAAGATAAGTCAGTCAAGACAAAAATTCTGCAGCATAACGTTACACATCCAAGAAGAGATCCATACTCCTCCTCCATCATTTTTATAGAGTTTCTAAGTGATTTCTTTCCCAAATTCCCATTTAATTTATTTTCCATTAAATTAATTCAAAAAAAATCTCCCCGTACACATGTCACCCATCCCCCTAGTTGCACTAGAAATTAATTTCATTAATTATTTAATTACTCCTATTTCCCTCACCCACCTAAAAGAATTCCTAAAATCACTCCTCGGTTTCCTCATATTCCCTTGCACATTTAAAATGACTTACACCCTTACTAAACTCTTAGTTGAGTTCATATTTAGAAAGTTCTTAAAGGCAAGATTCCTTACTAAGTTAGCCATTCTGCTTTTTCTTTACATTTTCTTTTTCTTTATGTTTCCCCTTTTCCCTTAGTTTCCTATTTATTTTAAGTTTCCCCCTTTTCCTTTTATCTAAAATTCAAATTAGAAAGTGTAGAAAAACCATCTCTTTCTCTTTTTAATTAAGAAAGTTTAATTAGCATATGTAGAAAAACAATCATCCCCCCTTTTTTTAAAATTTAATCCCCTAAGTAATTTGATTTTAATAAATTAATTGAATTTCTTACCCCCTCCTCGTCACATGTTTAATTATGATTATTATTAATTTCTTTTTCACCACAAGTATCACTTAGACTTAGATTTTAATTTCCTAGGCTGGGCGACATTTTTATTAGGGAAAATGTTTTTTTTTTTGAAATCTTACTTGTCACATCATTCATTTTAAGGCCATCTAGGATTATTCACTTACATGTTAAAATCCTGAAGTGTCCTTTAGGACACACTAGGTGTTCCAAGGGTGCCACTCGCCTTTTCTATTTTCCATGCATGATGTGCCCTTCAGGAAGCACTATGTGCTTCAATGGTGCCACTCACATCTTTCCATTTTCCTTGTGCGACGTGCCCTTCAGGACGCACTATGTGCTCCAAGGGTGCCACTCGCCTCTTGACTGACTTGGTAGACATCAAAAACCCCTGGAGTCAATACTCCGTCAGGTGATCTTGTGGGAGACTAAAGGCCTCTAAGGAATAAGGACCCTACCTTATTGCACACCCCTTAGAATCATCGTGAGCGACTGTCACAGTCTGCCCTCACGACATCATGGGTGTTCTCGAAGTAGATAATAATTAACCTACAGTTCGAGCCACAATGAGAGTGCTAGTAGGTTGTGGCAGGGCTGCTGTCCACACCTCTCCTTCAGGTCTTTGGTTGCCGTGCGTGACCCCTCTACTCCACATGTGAGTCTGGTCAACAAGCTATCACCAGCCTACATTATCAACGAATCATGTTAGAAATAAAATCAATCATTATAAAATCTAATTAGATGTGCATATGTCATATCTACAACAATCAAACCATGATAGTTCACTCCCTGACTCGATTCAGAGTCCAAGGGGTTTCATCGATGCCTCTGCATCCTCGAGGTCCAAAGTCTTGCACACTTAGGAGAATCGAGCCAATATCACTTGTCTATGTAAATACACAAAATAACATATAATCATATCCATAATGCCTCATAATCATAATCAAACGACCAATAGTATAATAATTTGGATCACTTGCAAGAAAGTGTCCTCAAAGAATAAGTTCGCTCAGTGCATGCAAAAGCGGGATGTTACATACACCCCCTCTTGGTCAGAACTTCGTCCCAAATTTTCACAGTATATAATTGCTGAAATAATGTGTATCATAGTATCATAAGTCTATCTATCAAACAAAAATGGAAACTGTTGGCACATATCATATGCGCCCTCCCAGGTCGTAGAGTGCGGACTATAGTTATCCCACTGGACCTTGACCTGATCTACTGTTCAATACCGTAGCTGTCGAATGTGATGATCCAGGATGCAGATTAGCTCAGCCATGAGCACACCCTCATTATATATCTACAATGAACTCATGTCAATAACATGTGTAGGATCACTAATATAATGTCTCAAAATAGATACATGAAAAACATCGTGCATACACCTCGAAGAATCAGGCAAGGCTAGTTGATAGGCCACGGGCCCCTTCCTTTCCACAATATAGAAAGGTCCCATGAACCTAGGATAGAGTTTATCTCCCTTTCCAAACTTGATCTAACTCTTATGTGGTTTTACCCGCAAGAAGACTCGATCGCCAAATTCATAACTACGGTCGACACGGCGTGCATCAACATAACTCTTCTGTCGATCCTCTGCTTCTTTGATCCTTTGTCTTATTGTTTGCATTTGATATTCCATTTCTTGGATCAATTTTGTTCCCACCAGGACCCTATCCTCAAGCCGATCCCAACTCAAAGGCGTCCTACATGGTCGCCCATAAAGTAAATCAAAAGGCGCCATCTTAATGGTGCTTTGGTAACTGTTGTTATAAGCGAATTCTACAAGTGGAAAGAATTCTTACCAACACTTATGTTGGTCCATCACGTACATACACAACATTTCCTCCAAGATTTGGTTTGTTCGCTCGGTCTACCTGTCTATCTCTGTGTGATATGCCATACTAAAGTTAAGTTGGGTTCCTAATGCTTCTTGGAAGCTAGTCCAAAATTGTCTGGTAAACACCGATCCCCAATTGGATATAATCCTCTTAGGCACATCATGCAGCCTCACAATCTCACTGATGAAAACTCTAGCTATGTCAAGTGCCTGATACATTGTACACAAAGGGATAAAATGGGCACTCTTCGTCAGAGTGTCGACTACCACAAAAATCGAGTCATGTCTCCTTGCCATCAGTGGCAAACCAACAATGAAATCCATCGAAATGACCTCCCATTTCAATTCTGGAATAACGTGTGGCTGTAGTAATCCTGTTGGATGTCTATTTTCAGTGTTCACCTATTGAAATTCTAGACATATAGCCACGTAGTTGACTATGTATACCTTCATTCATTTATAAAAGAATAAGGGTTTAAGGTCTTCCCTCATCTTCGTAACTCCCAGGTGAGCCATGTACACTGCTCTGTGAGCCTTGTTTAGGATCAATATCCTCAACTCGGTGTTTGGTGGTACGTAAATCTGATTTTTAAACGTCAATAATCCATCGTCATCAAACATAAATCCTTCAAATCTTGGTACCATCATTTTGTTTTGTCCGATAAAGTCCTTGACCTCTTTGTACCAGTCATCATCGCGTTGTAAAGTTATAATATTTTCATGTAGATTCGTCTAAAGCGACAACACCAAAAAGATGTTTCGTCTCCTACTTAATGCATCTGCCACTCAGTTCACTGTTCCTTTTATGCAAGTAATCTCGAAGTTGTACTCACTAAGAAATTCCGACCAATGTCGTTGTTGCACGTTTAGGTCACTTTGCGTAAAGATGTGTTGTAGTCCACAATGGTCTGTTTTTAGTTCAAATTTTTGTCCAATAAGGTAGTGTCTCCAAACTCTCAAGGCATAAACAATGGCTAACAACTCCAAATCATGCATCGCATAGTTATCCTCATGCCTTCTCAATTTCCTCGAGATGTAAGTGATCACTCGACTGTATTGCATCAAGACTCCGCCTAAGCCTTCCTTGTATGCATTAGTGCATACCAAGAAGTACACATCCATTTTAGGGACCTTTAGTATTGGTGTTGTTGTCAACATCTCCTTGAGCCTCTGAAATGCCTCCACGCATTTCTTGGTACAAACAAACTTCTTGTTCTTCTTCTGCAATTCCGTGATCGGATTTGCTATCTTTGAAAATCCCTCGAAGAACCGTCGATAGTATCCTGCTAAACCCATGAAGGTACGTACTTCCTGGACATTCATCGATGCAATCCATTCCATAATATCCTCGACCTTTGCTGGATCCATGACAATACCTTTGTCAGAGATGACATGCCCTAAGTAGTGAATCTTCGATTGGTAAAATGAGCATTTAGACAATTTCCCATATAATTTGTTCTCTCACAGACACTGTAGTACTAAGCACAAGTGCTCATCATTATCCTCCATCATCCGAGAGTAAATCAAAATATTGTCAATGAATACTTGGACAAACTTATCCAAGTACTCATGGAACACCCCATTCATCAAACTCATAAATACCCCTGGGGCGTTTGTCAGTCCAAACGGTAAAACAATAAAATTGTAATGTCCAAACCTCATCTTAAAGGCGGTCTTAGGGACGTCATTCTCCTTGATTCGTAGCTGGTGATACCCTGATCTCAAGTCGATCTTTGAAAACATCATCACACCCTTCATCTGATCAAATAGATCATCAATCCTTGGAAATGAATATTGATTCTTGATCATTGCCTTGTTCAACTTACGGTAGTCAATGCAGAGTCTCCACGACCCATCCTTATTTTGTATGAAAATAACAGGCGTACCCCAAGGTGAAACACTAGGAGGTATCAGTCCTAGGTCCAACAACTCCTTTAGTTGCATTCTCAACTCCTATAACTCCGGGATCGACATATGATAAGGCGTTCTCACTATTGGTTCAGTCCCCAGTTTTAGGTCTATGGTAAATTCCAATTCCCTCTCTGGTGACATCCTAGGTAATTCCTCTGGGAAGACGTCTGCAAACTCTCTCACCACAGGAAGGTGTTCTAGACCTTTCACTCTTCCCTTCTCGTTTAACGCAAGGATCTCATAAATCTTACATCCCTTGGACATGCTCTTCCGTAGCTACAAGGAAGAGATAAACCTCAGGGAAACTCCCTAGTTCCATCCTACAATTAGGCATCTCTGTCCCTCATCATCAACCAAGCTCAACCATTTCGTCTTACAATTGAGTATCGCCTCATGCAATTCCAACCAGTCCATACCGATCATGACGTCATAAGATCCTAATATCATGACGTATATGTTGTCCCTAGTGACAAACTCTCTCAGGTTAAGGGTACAACCCATAACCTTCCCTCCAACCTTCTGTTTGGCTCCTGAAGCCATCTATACAAAGATAAAATCATCATGTTCGACTGCCTCTAACTTAATCCTTTTTAGTATTGCACCAGAAATGAAACTCTCCATAGCACCAAGATCTATCAAAATACTAAGGGTCTGGTCAACGACGGTACCTGACATCTCGAGCACAGTCAACTGGTGCTCTTCCTGGCGGTTATTCACCATTGCATGAATCCAATGGGCCTTTCCCAAATCTCCCACGGTAGTGGGTCCGGCTGATCCAGATGCTCTAGTCCTCTCCACTGGGCAGTCGCACTGGTAGTGTGGCTCCCCACAAGTCCAACACCCCTTCTTTAGTCCAGTACTCCTGGTACCTAAAGTAGAAGCTGACGACCCACCGGCCTGGAATCCTGGTTTGTTCTGTTGAACATGCCTAAACTGTTGTTGTTGTGTTCGACGTTGTTGTTGATGCTATGGTCCCTAGTAAGGAGTTCGTTGTTGAGGCGCAGTCACCGAGGTGTAGTGAAAGTGGATCCTCTCTAGAAGCCACAATATTCTGGTGTCTATCTAGCTGGTGTCTGATGTTTTTGTACACCAGATGACACCCGCCCTACTGGTCTAATTGGAGTCCTGCTCTGACCCTCGCTGATAAGCGCTTCCTCTGCTATGAGGGCCTTCTGGATGACATCATGCAAGGTTCACGGCATCATAATCCTAATCTTTGAACGAATGTTGACATTAAGGCCAAACAAGAACCTGTTGACCTTATGTTTCTCGGTATTAAGGTGCGGAGAATACCGAATCATCTCCATAAAATGGGCTTCGTACTTGGGCATCATACAGCCTCCCTATCGCAAGCCGTTGAACTCATTGAGCTAACGCTCAATGAATTCCTATGATAGTTACCTCTCTTGGAATCGTTCGTCGAATAGTTCCCATGACACGTCTTAGACGACCATGTTCAATTGTGGGAGGAGTGTCTTCTACCATAGAAGAGTGCTCCCCTTCAGTTGAAAGACCTCCATGCAGACCTTCATGTTGGAAGTATAATCGTGAAGTGTAAAGCACATCGTCATATTCTCCAACCCTGCCTTGGCGGTTGCGCCATCTGGGGCACCAAAGAACTCAAAATTTTTGACCTTCTCAAGTCCACGGTGAATGCTACTAGTACTGACCGGAGCGCGCGGTGGACCCTCAGGGGGTGCTGACGCCCTGGCCTCATCTCTATCCAAATGGCTGATCAGTGCCTCAGACATCTGCTGGAAGGACCTTATCAACCCAAACACATCACCCACCTCTATCTTCTCCTTCCTGAAAACCTGTTTTTCTCCCTGGGGGTTAGACCCCTCAGGCGTGGATTCTACTGGGGGCGTTGCGCCTCCTCCCCTCGCACCCCGTCATATGCCTCTGCGATGTCCTCTAACCATGATTACCTACATGAATACAAGTCAACTTAATTAGAAACATTATAATCAAATATCACATCAATGAAATCCATATTGATCCCAAGTTGCGGGTTGAAACCCGCTCTGATACCATATGTAACGACCCCAATCGTTACGAGTGCAAGTGAAGCAAAAAGTGCAACAATTTTTTTTTTTTAGGCAAGAAGGCAACGACGACAACAGTTGAACCCCACAACCTGATGACAAACACACGCACACAGATCAGGGAAAAGACAACAACAAATCAACGCACTAGCACAACGATCAACTGGGTGAAACATGCATAAATAAAAAAGATAGAAATGACTACCTGTCGAGCACACAACACGACAATGCTTACAAGCTAAGGACAACATCCACAATCCCAACAAAACGACCTTGACGACCAGTAACTAGAACCTCTATGGCACGCAAGTTATATTTACTTTACACACACCTAGGATTTATTTTTCCTAAGGTTTTTCCTTGTTTATTAGTCATAATTAGTCATTATCCAGTCTCCTATATTTTAGGGGAGAATATTCTCTTTCAATTGACACTTCAATTTGACTAGTTGAGTTGAGTTTAGATGCTGCATTGGTTTTTTCACCATGCAACATTGGGATCATCACCATGATAATTCGACCTTGCCTTGGGATCATCATCAAACTAGCGCATTAGCCTTGATTCCCTGAGTTAACTCCTCACTACTCACTGTTCAGTCAATTAACTGAAGACTAGTTGACTAGTTAACTCAACTAGGTGGCAGTTCACTCCCATAACTTCCTGAGAGACTAGACTAGGTGGAAATTCACTCCCGTAATTGTTGGTGTGTTTCCATATCACTCTATACCACCACTATGGCATATTAGTTATTCATGTATCCTATATCTATTGTAAATTATTCACTCTTTGAGTGTGGAATACGGGTAATGAGAATTCTTTCATTTTTTCTCTCCTTCTTCTTCTTTCTCAAATTCTCTCTACAAATGTGTGTATTATTGTTTATATAGATCTATTCTATGTAGTTTCAACACATTTATATGGTATCAGAGCCGAAGGATTTCTAATCAAAAGATACACCAAATTATTTGTGCAGGTACTGAAGATTGAAGAATGCAAAAAAGATGGAAATTATGTTTTACTCACCAATAATACTTCTCACGCCTCATAAATATTTGGAGTGGAAGACAAAGATTCTACTTCTTCTCAGAAGTATAGGCGTATTCCAAATAACCATAGCAATGGAATTAGAGCCTGATTCTGCCGATGAGAAAAATGACTTTCTCAATAGACAAGATATGGCCACAGGATTTATCTGCTTGTTTATTTCTCCAGAAATTCTCCACCAAGTATGTGATGTCACACAAGAATTCACTCCAAATGAATTATGGACTATATTGGAGGTTATATTTTGGGATAAATAATATTGTGAACATTGCATGCCGGGGATTGGAAAGATAGAGCCAAAAGAGAAGTCGTCAGAAGATCAAGCCTCTTATTATGAAGATTCTTCTACAAAAGTTTTTGCAGAAATTTGTATTCCATTAATTGAAGATGATGTCTACTCCATTTCAGATTTGTTTTCTGAATTTAATGTGGACGATGTATGGCATGCATCTCAGGATTCACATGTAGACACTTTTTCATGCACCATGGATGCATCGTAGGAGACAAAAAGCGATCCGCACACATCAGACTCCATTCTGACATTTTCTGGGCCAAATTTGCATAAACAAATTGGATATTTGAATTCCTCTCGGGAAAATATCCAATTTCAAAAAACAAATCATCTGAAATGGAGTCCGGAAAATGAAGTTATGATCATTTTAAAATCAACAAAATTTCAACGTTTTTTTCTGGAAATGACCGCACGGTTTTCAAAATTTCATCCAAACTTTATTTGGATATTATTCATTACAAGAAGATAAAGTGGATATGTGTGGACATCTCAATGGAGGATATAATTCATCATATCCATGAAGACATCTACATCTTCAAAAAATCTTCAACGAGCACAAACTTGCATAGTTGCGAGGTCTTCTTGGAGTGAAGGACAAGGTTTCTTAGCAATTTTGTTCCTTCTCATATTTTTTTACATGCATTGTAATTTGAGGGGGGGGGTTTCCCATAAGGTTTTCCCTCTTTCCTCATTTATTTCAATGTATCTTTTGTATTTGGGTACCTCACATGGCCTTCTTTCCATGACCCACTCTTTATTTTCACAATAGTGATGTTCAAGGGGGGTGTTGGAGCTACTTCACACACACCTAGGATTTATTTTTCCTAAGGTTTTTCCTTGTTTATTAGTCATAATTATTCATTATCTAGTCTCCTATATTTTAGGGGAGGATATTCCACCTGGAGAATATTCTCTTTCAGTTGACACTTCAGTTTGACTAGTTGAGTTGAGTTTAGATGCTGCATTGGTTTTGTCACCATGCAACATTGGGATCATCACCATGCTAGTTAGACCTTGCCTTGGGATCATCACCAAACTGGCACATTAGCCTTGATTCCTTGAGTTAAATCCTCACTACTCACTGTTCAGTCAGTTAACTGAAGACTAGTTGACTAGTTAACTCAACTAGGTGGCAGTTCACTCTTGTAACTGCTTGAGAGACTAGACTAGGTGGCAGTTCACTCCCATAACTGCTGGTGTGTGTCCAGATCAATCTAGACCACCACTATGGCACATTAGTTATTCATGTATCCTATATCTATTGTAAATTATTCACTCTTTGAGTGTGGAATATGGTTAATGAGAATTTTTTCATTCTTTCTCTCCTTCTTCTTTCTCAAATTCTCTTTGCAAATGTGTGTATTATTGTTTATCTAGATCTATTCCATCTTATGAATATTCCCAAGAATCCATTCTACAATAACATGAAGCAATAAAATCCTCTCTCTCACTTCTCAAGTCAATTATTAATTAAATAAGATCTTATTAACAAGGTCTCACTACAATTATCGTTCCCTAACATATGACTCATGGTAAGCCTAAGTTAAATCCTCCAACCCTATCATTCTTATCACTGCCGATAATATTTGTTGTCCAATCAATGTATGTACGAAGGGTATAAAATCACTAACTAAATTTACGTCTAACAATGATATCTATCAATATCTAATAACGATATGGTTGTATAAAAATTTAATAAAATAAATGCTAAATCATTATTAAAAACAATTATAATTTATAATCTATGGAACAAGTACAATCTATGTAACAAGTAAAATGACTTTGCCATATAATGAAGACCTTTTAAACTGAAAACAAATCTAATACAATTTCTAACTATGGAACTAAAGATAGTAATATAATACAGTCGTTGTCTTTTAAGGTGTGTGTTAGCTAACCAAAACATATCCACTAAATCATAAATAGATCTGCTGGCAACTATATTGAGGATAACAAATGCAAAAATGAAGTCAATATGTGTAAGTTATCAACTGTAAAGATGTCAGCAATATAAGACGACAGCCCAAGACACATCAGTCCAAACATTAATTCGTTGTCATGTGAATAATAAAAACACAAATATAGAAACATTGTCATACTAATAAATCCATTACAATTATAACCATTGTGAAATCGCTGCCACATGGAAGTAAAGAAAACGCTGTCCTGTTTAAAGCCATTATAATTATAACCATTAAAATTGTTGAGAATAACATTTACTGTCAACATAATAAACTGTCATAAAACACAGTTACTAATACATGTAATCGTTGTTTCTAAAATTACAAATCTCTGGCACCCATCATACCTCCAACGTTGTCACTAAAACTAAGGAAGGAAATGGTGATATCGTTGGGCGAGTTATGATAAGGTTGAGTGTGAAATCGCTGCAGAGTATAATAAGGATGTGCAAAATCTCTGCAAAGTATAATAATAATAATGATAACGAGTTATGGTAAGGGTGTGTGTGAAATCGATGAGTAAATACATTTACGGTAATTACAATATGGCCATACAATATTTCTATACAATATAGCTATCGATTAGTAATACATTCACGGTAAATATAATATAGCTATTCAATTAGTAATAACATATAGCTATCCATTAGTAATTACGACTCATCCCAACAATTTCATTGGGATATCATTGAAATATTCACCGGGATACAATTAACAGAAATGCAGATATATATTTAAACACACAGACATTTCCCGTCATACGGAACGTAGGCCTGTGTAAGTGAAATCAAATGATAACTCAAAGCAAATTAGCTCTGATAAATTGCTGGCAAGATCGTGTGTGGTTGGGGAAGTCTAAAATGATGCCAGTAAAATGAATGGGTGTGGAGTGAGTTGTGTTTGGACAATTAAAAACGCATGGTAAATTGCCATCAAAGATAATAAAACGCAGAGAAAAAAAATCGTGGTTTAATGTATTGAAAAGCAGAGGATATTTTCCATCAAACATAATAAAACGCAGAGGGAAAAATTCATGGTTTAGTGTATTGAAACACATAGATACTAGAATCAATGCAGAATCTCACTATCATTCTCTGCACGGTTTGCAAAAAATAAAAATGCAGACATTAAAACACAAACCTTCATTTCCATAAAAATGCATTCAATACATAATTTCACATTCTAATTGGCTATATACATCCACAGTTAACCTGTAAGTGGCTAAATAAATTCGCAGTCATTATGTAAAATGGGTGGCTGTGAATTCAAATGGCTATATAACTTGTGGTCAAATGTAAATGGCTATACCCATTTCACAGTCAATAATAGGTAAGGAAAAATGTTGTCATACAATGGGAAGCTGTCAAATAAATGAATTTAATCACAGTCCCAATAGTTTAAAAGAAACATTGTCATTCAAGTGGTCAAACACTGAGAGTTTTCCACTCACGAGCTAGGAACTGTCATGAAAATCACAGAGAGAAAGGATGAACAATACACAAAGGTATTCAAACGCAAAAAGGTACAATACAATCAATCAACCAGGAAAAATCAATAGGGGTAGACAACTGTGCAAAAACATCCTTTGCTCATCATCCACGCACATAAAAGCAGGGAATTAAAATATATAAGTCACTATGCACCGAAGTGACGACCATTGATTCAGCTCCTGGTTGACTTCTTAGACGTGGATTGATGATATAGGGATGAGGACAAAAGATAAAGCACAATATCTTCATAATAATCAATAAAACAAACAGAACAGTCATAGCAATCAGGGATCGGTTGCGAGGGAAATCTATTCAATGCAGCAAGCATAAAGCTATGATGACTTTAAGTGCTCCATTAAAAACGTCGAGTAAAACACATTTTTTTTACACAATAGAAGTACAGTAATGAAAGTGCATGAATAATATTAATCTACCATTCAAAATAAAAGTATGCATCCTGTAGCCCAAGGTGACAACTCCGAGTCATTGTCTCGCGCGTGCTCCGTCCAGCTCCTTCTTACTAACCAATGTGACTTCATTGGTACCTTCTAACCAATGCTAGGGGTACTCTTCTTCCCCCTGAGCCCCTCGAGTTGCAAAGGGGCCACACACACTAAACCAAGAACAACTAGTACCCAACTCACCTCACAAGGTCGAGCTACCACTCGTTACCCAAGCTGGGAATCCCAACTCCCACAAGATAAGCCAGTCAAGACAAAAATTCTGCAGTTTAACGTTACACATCCAAGAAGAGATCCATACTCCTCCTCCTCCATCCTTTTTATAGAGTTTCTAATTGATTTATTTCCCAAATTCCCATTTAATTTATTTTTCATTAAATTAATTCAGAAAAAACCTCCCCCGTACACATGTCACCCATCCCCCTAGTTGCACCAGAAATTAATTTCATTAATTATTTAATTACTCCTATTTCTCTCACCCACCTAAAAACATTCCTAAAATCGCTCCTTGGTGTCTTCATATTCCCTTACACATTTTAAATGAATTACGCCCTTATGAAATTCCTACTTGAGTTCATATTTAGAAATTTCTTAAAGGCAAGATTCCTTACTAAGTTAGTCATTCTTCTTTTTCTTTTAAGTTTCCCTCTTTTCCCTTTTATCTAAAACTCAAATTAGAAAGTGTAGAAAAACCACCTCTTTCTCTTTTTAATTAATAAAGTTTAATTAGCATATGTAGAAAAACAATCATCGCGCCCTTTTTTTAAATTTAATCCCCCAAGTAACTTGATTTTAATAAAATAATTGAATTTCTTACCCCCTCCTCGTCACATGTTTAATTATTATTATTATTTTTATTTTTTTTACCACAAGTATCACTTAGACTTAGATTTTAATTTCCTAGGTTGGGTGACATTTTTATTAGGGATTTTTTTTTCCCTAAATCTTACTTATCACATCATTCATTTTAAGGTCGACTAGGATTATTCACTTACCTTTTGAAATCGCGACGTTCCCTTCAGGACGCACTAGGTGTTCCAAGGGTTCCACTCGCCTTTTCTATTTTCCATGTGCAACGTGCCATTCAGGACGCACTATGTGCTCCAAGGGTGCCACTCGTCTCTTTCCCTTTTCCTTGCACGACGTGCCCTTTAAGATGCACTACGTGCTCCAAGGGTGCCACTCGCCTCTTGAATGAATTGGTAGACATCAAAAACCCCTGGAGTCAATACTCCATCAGGTGATCTTATGGGAGACTAAGGGCCTCTAAGGAATAAGGCCCTTGCCTTATTGTGCACCCCTTAGAATCATCGTGAGCGACTATCGAAGTCTGACCTCATGACATCTTGGGTATTCTCGAACTAGGTAATCGTTAACCTATAGTTCGAGCCACAACAAGAGTGCTAGTAGGTTGTGGCAGGGCTGCTGTCTACACCTCTCCGTTAGGTATCTGGTTGTTGTGCATGACCCCTCTACTCCACATGTGAGTCTGGTCGGCAAGCTATTGCCAGCCTGCATCATCAATGAATCATGTCAGAAATAAAATAAATTATCATAACATCTAATCAGATGTTCATATGTCATATCTACAACAATCAAACCCCGACAGTTCACTCCCTGACTCGATCCAGAGTCAAAGGGGTTTCATCGATTCCTTTACATCCTCGAGGTCCAAAGTCTTGCACACTCAAGAGAACCAATTCAATAGCACCTGTCTATGTAAATACAAAAATTATCATATAATCATATCCATAATGCCTCATAATCATAATCAAACAACCAATAGTATAATAATCTGGATCACTTGCAAGCAAGTGTCCTCAAAGAATAAGTTCATTCAGTGTGTGCAAAAGCGGGATGTTACACAAACCCTTTCTACATATGAAGATTTTATTTTCTGTATAAGAGATATTTTGGGGTTAAGTGGCTCACAAAAGGGAAATGGAAGAACATTGAAGGATACCAAGGATAAATCTTAAAAATTGGAGGGCCTAACCTCATCCCTTACATCCAAAGGATCATTAATTTAACAATCAAGTAAGGATTCACTAAACCCTAGAATCAAAGTTCCATCGTACCTATTTTTAAAAGTGAGGATAAAAAAATTCCCTCTAATTATAGGACCATTATGATTACCCCCCTTTTATACTAATTATATGGAATTATTTTGAAAAATAAGATCAACATATGGCTAGAAAGGCAAAGAAAAGAAGATAAAGGACAAGATGGATTTATGATCTATCATTCAAATATGGACCACCTTGTTACTTTTAAGATCATTTCTAAGGAGTGCCACAATAATAAAGCCAATATCCTATGTTGCTATGTTGACTTTAGAAAATATTTTGACACGGTGCCTAGAACTAACCTTTAGAATAGATTAGAAGAGCTAAAATTTCCTTTCAATTTGTGAGTTGTCATGATAAGGTTGTACATGAACATTATTACCAAGTTTAGGAACACTAAGGGCTGGTCAGAAGAAATTAATTGTAATATATGAGTTAAGAAAGGTTGTCCCCTATCCCACCCTTTTTGGAATATAAATCGACAAGGTAGAGGGTTTTATTGAAGAAACAAGTTGCGTCGACCTAACTCTAGCTAGTATAGTCATCATCGTTATTATTTATGTTGATGATATTATTCTTATGGTGGGGAATCCCTATGATGTAGAAAAGAAACTAAAAATTCAGAAGTATTTTTTCTCTAGTACATGTATGACTGTTAACACTAAAAAAAAAGGTTATGATAATTAAATCCAAAAAGATCTCTTATGATATTTTTGTGTACAAAAAAANTTTTGAGACTCTTGTAAATCTTGTTATCTTATATGGTTGTGAAATCCGAGGAGCTGCAATATCTCTGCAGAATCATGGAAAGAGAAAAGAGTAATAAAAAAGTGTTTTATAAATTATAATCTCAAAATTAAAGGAAATACACCCTATCCTTTTCTCCTCATATAAGTGATTCCTTACCTCATTGAGAGCATGGATATGACTAGGTATCTAATGTACAAGAAAAAACTAAACAACATGGAAGAGAAGATGCTTCCTAATATTCCTTCAAACTTGTAACATCCCCATTTTTAATCCCTGGATTAGTTATATGTAATGTAAATATGATGTACAATCATGGGCCCGACTATGTAATATGAAAACATTTTATATCGTAATAATAAAATAAAATGTAATTCCATATGCAGATGGACATGGATGAAGTAATGGGGGATAAGTTTCCATGAGAGAGGAGAAGGTCTAAGAGGGGGTCCAAGGGGGAAATATTTGTTAGGAAATGATACACACTTCCATGATAAACCTAACAGAAGAGAGGAAGAAATATTTAATAAAGAAAGTAAATGACACAATAAGCACACAATACACAAATATTTTACCTTGGAAACCCAAACCGGGAAAACCAACATTCCTTGAGCGTTCTGATACTTGTTTTCTTATTCATTCATAATAAAAGGGTACACGTATAACCTTGGTCCACACCTAAGACACAATCGACATTATGCCCTCTTGATTACGCAAGAACAACCTTGTATCCAATTCATCTTACATCTCTACGATTATTGATTGACTCATTTGATCAACCTTTTAGGCCTTACAACATGCCTTCTTTATAGGATTTACAATAGGTAAAACCCTAAATAAAATGGCACCCAAAAACAATTACATATCCATGTAGATCATTGGATACAAATCACACAAATATAGGGATTCTGTTATAGTCGACTACCAAGTCATATTACCCGTTGACTACTAGTTGACCTTCATTTGATATTCAGTCGGTTTCAACACGCCCGCCTGTCGACCTCTTTGAATTTTTGTCAATGTCTTTACCACATTGAAACATATCAACCTTCGACTTCTAATATACCTGGTTGACTAACCTCGACCTTCGAATTGCTATCAATCCACCTCGACTTCATCTTTACCCGGTCGACCCACCTCAACCTTGAAATTTGATTATTAGTAGATCCACCTCGAATTTCACTGAAAATAATATAACAACCCAACATTCTCCCACTTGTTGTATTCTTCTTTGAAACCAGGAGACCTTTGAACTTTCATTCAAAGACCCAGGGAAACAATGCCCATTTCCTTTCCGCACCAAGAGAACTTCATAGGACTCATAGACTTGGTCAATGAGTATGTTGTATTTTCCAACGTGTTTACTTTATCTAGCAAAACCTTGTTTCTTTCCACCATGTCTCTCACGAAATGGTATTGTACATCAATGTGATTAGTCTTTGAATGATAATATGGGTTCTTTCCCAGAAATATTGCACTTTGACTATTACAACTTATCTTCCTAGCTCTCTGCTCAAACCCGATTCTTGAACATAGCCTTTGCAGCCATACTACTTCTTTGCTTCCATGTATTCAAATTCTTTTGTTGACAAGGCTATGGACGCATGTCGCGTACTCATCCAACTGTTTGCTCCACCGAACATTTTGAACTCATATACATTGGTCGACCTCCGTCAATCCATATATCTAGCCCAGTCGACGTTGAAAAAGCCATGTACATTTAATTCATTGTCGCCTCCAGGTTTTCCTTGGTAGCATATAACATAATATTTTGTTCCACACAAATTCTTGAATACTCTCTTGTCAATTGTCCAATGATCCTTCCCAGGTGTCGACATGTATCTTCTCAACCCTCCCACTACATGGGAAATGTATGGTCGAGTGTAAACCATCACATACATTATACTACCGACAACACTTGCATAGGGAACATGTGCCATGCCCTCTATTTATTCCTATGTGTTTGGACATTATTCAACAGTTATCCTTGCTCCCACAGGAATTAACACCTTCACCAATTTTCAATCCTGCATGTTGAAACATTTAAAAACTATTTCAATATACTTCGTCTGATTCAACCAGATCTTTCTAGCTACTCGATATCTCTTAATCTCCATTCACAGAAGAAGTTAGTTGCACCGAGATCCTTCATGTTGAACTTGGATGCTAGTTTCTTCTTCACCTCCTTTATTGCATCCATGTTGTTTCCAATCAACAACATGTCATCGACATACAAAGATACATATGTGAAATGAGCACCTTCTTCTTTGGAATATATGCAGTGATCAACTTTTCTTCTCATAAATCCAAAACTAAGGATGTATATGTTGAAATTTTGGTACCACATCGTTGGTGATTTGTTTATACCATAAAGGGATATTTTCGGTTTACACACCAAATATTTCTTCCTGTTTACTGTAAATCCTTCAGGTTGTTTCATGTAGATTTCCTCTTCCAAGTCGCCATGCAGGAACATTGTGTTCACATCCATATTTTCTATTTCCAGATCAAATGTTGTAGCCAAAGACATTAGTACTCTAATGGAATTTAATTTTGCAACAGGGGAAAAAATCTCACCAAATTTGACTCCTTCTACTTGGGAATATCCTTTCGCTACCAGTCGAGATTTGAATTTATTGACTTGACCTATTGCATTCATATTCTTCTTGAATACCCATTTTCTACCAACAAGATTTATTCCACTAGGCAACTTGACTAAGTCCCATGTATCATTCTTGTGCAAGGATTCCATCTCTTCAACGATAGTGTCCTTCCATATTTTTCCTGTTGTTGAGTCGACTGCCTCCCTGACCAACTTGGGATCATCGTTGGTGGAAATTAACATGAATGCGGAATGAAAGTCGGGCGGACTATACCTTCGACTATTTTTCTTACTCTTTCTGACCTCCTTACAACTGGAGTCAATTTTTCCACCTCTTCTTCGGATTCAGTCGACTCATCTAAATCATCTTCTTCGTTCGTCATTTCAAAATGCACTGTCTCATGATTATTATTGATCTAAAAAATTTCCTCAGGCTCGAAATTATGAATTCTCTAAAGACCACAACTCGACTGTACACTGTTTTCCTTGATGCAGGATCCTAGAGCTTATTTCATTTCATTCCTTCTTTATATCCAATGAAAATAAATTTGACTGCATTATTGTCCATATTGGTCCTCTTTTCCTTGGGAACATGCATAAATTCATCACAGCCAAATACTTTGAGATGTGAAACCAAAGGCTTCTTACCCAACCATACCTCATTTGGAGTCGTGTTGACTAGCACCGACGGAGGAGACATATTCAACAGATATTTTGTAGTTTTGAATGCCTCCACCCATAATTCTTGTGCGATCCCAACACCACAGGAAAAACAATATTATTGTTTTTCTTACTGGGTGAAGTAGTTATCTCTGATCTGGTAATATTTCATCTTAGGAAGAAAATAATAAGACTTGAAAAAAGATTTAAGCTCCCTGAAATAAGTTCACTCTGAGACCATATAGTATTAGTATAAGCTCAATGTTATAACCAGACAATAGAATTTTCTTTGCAGTGGATTATAACTTGAAATAATGTCTTAATCAAAGAGTCATGATGTTTATAAAAGAACTTCAATACCATTGACAGAGCCACTGCTGCTAGTAGGCATCCATAGCCTCGACATGGATGTCATTTAACCCACTCAAATGCTTTAATCCCATCCAATATTTGTATCCACATGATGTATACTTCCATAAAAGCTAATTTAAAAACATATACCTGCTACCTCTCGACCCGACATTGCTTCGTTGCCAGTAGGCCTGTTCAGTACCCTAACGAAGTTGTCTTGGTATCATGTGTGCATTTACCCACTGCCAACGAGCTTGTTCAGTACCCTTATGGGTTTACACACACTTCCCACACTTAAGTGCTTCCAACCCTCTTATGCCACTTTTAAATAATGATACAATTATAGATTTCTTGATGACAAAGAGAGCGGGGTGATACTGGAGGTTAATTGCAATACAGGTGAATAGTTGACCATGTTATTTATTTTCTTTCAAAACTGGAAGTTTTATCATGGTTTAGAGATTTTAGATTTCCTTTAAGAAATCATCTAGAGAATGGGGAAGCAATTAAAAGTGATTCCTTAAGAATATGGACGGTGTAAAAAGTTTAAAGATCATCGTAATTCTAAAAGATTTAAACCATATCTCTGGTGTAATACTCTGACAAAGACAATTTGAGGACAAAATGAAAGTGACAATTGACTTAAAAATCAATTGTCTGAGTTATATCTTAATATCAGGACCTCTTTGAACTTATTTCAATTTGCTTTAAAAACAGAAGTCTTAAAATAAATGCTTCCTTCGACAATATCTCTTTGATCAGAAATATATTGATTCAAAAAGATAGATAAGAAGAAAACTCATTCAAAGAAATCAAAGAAAACAAAAAACACACAACAAACCAAATCAAATTTTATTAATGGGATTCAAAATCAGAAGTACACAAAATCAAAACAACAAAAGAAAACTTTTC
>SNQJ01S0005586.1:45528-55688 GCA_010110895.2 Picea sitchensis
CAACATACCTTTTTGAATGCAACAAAAAATTGTTTCAATACTGTTGAAGAGCTTGAATCTGGATAGTTGAGTTTAACATCATCCCAACTTTCTTCATTCAACATCTTGACCATTTCCTCTTGTGTTCTCATATACACCTTGTGACTAAATAAAACAAAAATAATGTTAAACCGATATGTTAAATTGAAAAAAATAGTTTTCTTGTCCTAACATAAATAAAAATAACTCAACAAACTTGCTTTTTAAATTCATCACACATTTCTTCCATTGACAATTCTCCTGACCTAACATTTGATAATATAGTTATGATAAGTTTATCATCCTTCACTCCTTGTATTGATATCCAAGGTGTTATAGTCATATCATCTTGAAGATTTTTTATGTCAGGACCTGTCTTACTTGTGCCACATATCAATGGTTTAGCCTTCTTAACTCTTTGATTTTTTTCTTAATTGAAAATAACTATCCACAGGTCTAAATATATCACTTCCTTTGCAATTTTTTTTCTTTTATACTTTTATCATCAAGTGGGAATCCTATTTCCATACAACATTGCTTCTGAAACTTAACATCAACATTTGATCTTTCCCCATGAAATATTTCATAAAATTCATTATGGATAAATCTCACCCTTTGAATGAAATTCATAGACATTCTGTACTCATTGTCTGTGTTATGATCCCATGCCAGTAAATTTTCTTTTGAATCTATTAAACTAGCATAAATTATGCAGTTGACTATCTCAAAAAGAGGATTAATGGGATATTCTTGCATCAATTCTCTTCTATCCTCTACAAAATGATTTCCTCCAACCACATAATATTTGCAGTCAAAATATTTTGATCTATCAAATTGTTCCCTCGTAGGAACTTCCATTGGGTCAACAAGAACTAGGTAGTCAACCACATGTGCATATGGATTATACCTAATCAATTCTTTCAAATTGTGAATATGCAAGTGATGCAGTTTGTTAATTTGATATTTTTCTTACCCTTATGTGGGTTTATAAAGTTGTTTCACATTCAACTAAAATGTGTGGCCATCAACAACTAAGTTTTCCATCCTCATTCTATTTCTAATGGCATTTTCTATTGTTTTCATAATACCATCCTCTAGATTGACACCTGATGTTATTATTTCTCTGCTACCTTTAGGACTTTCACTATAATACTCTGAGCTAACGATGGATTCTTGAACATTATCAACATTTTTTTTCTTCCTCTTATGATTTAAACGTGTTTCATCAAAATCAATGATTTTTTCATAATCAATAGGAATAGACTCATCATCATCCATTTCTCTTTTGCGTTTATCTTGTTTATTTTTTTTGCGAGGAGTGATAACCTCATTGGGACCAATCTCAACAAAATATTCATTTGGAGTTTCCTCATTTTCAAATGTAACCTTTTTAGGATTTCTAGAATGAGGATTTTTCTTTCTTCTTTCATGTCCTTCTCTGTCTACTCTTGCAGGTTCAACCTCAATTACTTTATGTTTCATTTTCTTTCCTTCTTGTGTCTTTTCAATATGAAAAGCGTTGATGACATCTATGATATTATTCTTTGTAGAGTAAATCCCCACTAACATATATGAAATTCGTTCAACAAAATCTTGTAAAAATAAAATATAACATTTTCATGTTAAATAAAATCAAAACATTACCATGATACTAAAAATAATAAATGAAAAAAAAATAGAAATAAAAAACTTACATTTCCTTTCTCAATGTCATCAACGATGGATGCACATAATTATGAAAAACATTCATTCTTATTATAATTGTTCATTTTGAAACAATATCTAAACTTGATATAAGTTCTGCCTTGTTTGAGAAGTGCATAAACAATATCTGTGGTTGGCACCAAACATATATCTTGTAACAAGCCAAGTGCCTAATAATTTCCTTGCATGTGTCCTAATTCGACATAATACAAATATATATGATTTCTATTGTTTCCTTGCTTGTCTTTAACAAACCAAGAATATTCCATTTTGTTTTCACCTTCCAAAGATTCCCACTCTCTAACATTCTTCATTTCCCTTGATAGCTCAAGTGTTATGCTATCATTTTGTTGCTTAACATTCATGGAGGTTCCAGTTGCAATTTTGGATGCCATTATTGCAGGTCGTGATCCAAATATATTCATATATAATCTCTTTCCTGCCATTTTCCTATAAGATAAAAAAATAAAATTAGGCCTTTTACATTATAATAAACTAAAAACAAAATATTGAATATAAGAACTAGTTTAAAAAAAATTAAAAACTTTTGACCCATATGTAAAAAAAAATTGACCCATGGAGTTATTAGGCTTATGTCGGGACCATGACTTGGTCACTAGGGGCCAGCCCTGTGGCCAAGCCATGGGTGTTCCCACGGCTTGTCCACAAGGATGGTCTGGCTAGGGTGATGTTGGGCATCATCCCAGCCCCCACGGCTAAGCCCCAGACATTTCCCAGTAACCACCATGGGAAAAAACTAAAAATATTTAAGTAAAAATTAATTAAAAAAACTATACCTAAATTTCACTTTTTTAATTTTAATTTTTTTCAAAAAATCTTGAGTTTGTTAATTTGTTTTGAAAAAAGTCTCATTTTTTTTAAAAAATAGGGTTTTTTTTAAAAAAACTAGAAAACATCTAAACAAATTTAAGGTTTTTTAATTTTTGCATGAAAAATTATTACGTGATTCATATATAATCTTATAATTGTTGTTTTGGTAAATGGTAAGAATTTAAAAAATAACTAACCTTTGAAATGCTAGAATATCCTCAGATGTCTTTGTTGGCCCTTGACCAAGTTTTGAGGATTCTTGGTTATGTTTGACCTACTTTTGAGACTTCACCAGACTGTCGAGGTCGGAGCACAAGTCGAAGCGTAGATCGCGGGATCTCATCCCCCTTTTTAGGGATTTTTGGGTTGGGCTTATGTAACGGGTATGGGGATGTCGGCCCATGGGTTTACCCATGCTTAGGCCCTTTTTGTAAAGTATAAATAGAAGACTAGGTGGTGTAAGACTTAGTCAGTGGTAAGTTGTGCAAGTTGTAAATTTCTTTGTGCATGTTGTGTGAGACTTGCAAGGCTAAGTGCAAGTGACTATAAAAGGTTGTGTAAGGCTCTTTGCCCAAATCTACTCGGGGAAGGAGGATCTGGCGGAGTGCGCACATATATCCTGTCCTATGCGAAGTAGGATTTTGTGGGTTTGTGCATGTAGAATATTAAGAGAAGCTAATAAAGAAGACAAAGAGTTGGTGGACGTAGCCCCAGGGTGGGGGTGAACCACGTATATCCTGTGCTATGAATGCTTTGTGATTTATGGTTGCTCTCTTGTTTATATGATTAAATGCTTAGTACATTGTTAGCGATAGATGAATCTAATATGGTAGCTTAGTGCTGAATAATGTGCATGAATGCTAGATCTGATCTATCTTAGTATGCTTAGTTCTTGATTCTATTGAGTCTATGGGAATGTTGCACTGATTTATTACTAGGGTTTAACTGCGTTGTAAACTAAGACTGGATATTGATGAACTATAATTGCTAAGTGCTATGTTAAGGTGTTACAATCACAGATCGGTGTCCCAACTAAGGTTGCAGACATATGAGTCCTGCAACCACCCCTGCCTCTACCTCGGGTGAGACTTCATCTGCTTCGCAAGTGTTGCCGAAAGGAATGGTAGTTAGGGTTTTGTTGGTTCATTGTTGTAGTGTTGAACCCTGGGTCTGCCCCTGTGCCAACAAATGGTTTTGTTGCCAGGACCTAAAATTATGATTGCTGGAAATTGAGGAAGAAGAAGCTTTGTGTGAAGATTGGACCTGAAACTGTGATTGATGGGAACTGAGGAAGAAGAAGCTTTGTGCAAAGATCGGACCTGAAACTGTGATTTTTGGGAACTGAAAAAGAGAAAATCTCCATGCATAGAACTTTTTCCCTAGTACGTAGTACTACTTGAATTGTGAATCTTCATGCCAAGAAGAAGGGCCAGATCTGAAGAAAAGAGGTGAGATCTGAAATCTTAGTGCTCTGATAAAGGTAAAAGTGAGAATTTTTTATTAAAGAGGTAAGATCTGTAAGCTTTGTGCTTTGTTAGAAGTAAGATAAGTGGAAATTTTTGTTTCTAAAGTATGGATCTAGGTATTCTTGATAAATTTTGTCCTAGATTGAAAAGTAGGGAAAAACTAGAAGAAAGAAGATTTGATATAAGTAGATCTGATAAGAATAGTGAAAGATATGTTATACCTATGCATAGAAAGAATGTTTGGACTAACAAATGGATGCAAGATCCTAGAAAGATTTGTTTGTAGGTTAGCTACCATGATCCTAATGCGCAGTACAGGAAAGATTGGGGATCATTTAAAAGAAAACGAGGATTAACCCTTTGTTACAGTTGCAAAAGACTGGGACATCTGGCTAAGGAATGCCCTGGTAGAAGACCTAGTTGTCTTTTTTGTAAAGCTACAGATCATGAAATTTTGGATTGCCCTAGAATGATTATTAAGATTACAGAATGAATATGAAACAAGAAGACCCTAACAAAGATCAAGACATTGAGACCATGGCAGAACCCCCAAAAAAATCAGAGGATGTATTGCTACAAATGAAAGAAACCCTATATGATGACCGAAATATCATCTTATCAGAGATCTTCAAAGAAAAAGAATACATAGAAACAAGAATAGGAGACTTTGACATTGACTGTGTTCTAGATGAAGAACACAGGTGAATATCATGACAGAAAGAACTTGGGAAACTTTAGGAAAATCTTTTATGATTCCTTCATTAGGAGGAATATGATTATTTAAAGGAAAACTGATAACCCTATGTGGAAGACTCACCCAGACATCTATGAGTGCTCATGGAACTTCGATAGAGGAAGATTTTGAGGTTGTTAAATTTATTGAGAAAAATGCCTCATTTTCTATGTTACTAGAAAAACCTTGGATTCAAAAGGATCAAGCCAGAAGAAAAGAAGATGAAGTCTTAGACCAGAAGAAGCAAGAATTAAAATATTTCATGACTAAGAGGATAAAACACTTGATTGAAGAAAAAGAGAATAGATCAAAGCTATTTAGAACCAAAAACTTGCATGTCGAAGTTGAAAGAACACAAGAAGAATCACCAACACCTGCCCCAACTAGAGGATAATTATTACCCATGAACCCTACAAAAGAATATCAATAACGCGAAGTTACTATGCCAAAAGAAGACAAGAATCATAATGGAAAGAGGAATAATGAGACGAAGATCACTGGGAAAAAGGATAGAAATATCATTAAGAAGAGAGAAAAGTTTGAAAAATTATAGAATGTTCCGGAGAGAACTTCGCAGAAGGAAGGATTCCATAATCTGAACTTCGTTGGGATATCAGTACGAAACAGCATGGCACTTTGCCATGGCGAATAAATATAGTCGTTGGAAACAATATAACCATTAGACCGACACCCTTAACTCTTAGAATGACATTTATGGTTAGAAATCTCGCCATCATAATATTGGGACCACGCCATAATGGACATAAATGCATTAATGAAGGCTTCTCGCCCATTGGAGAGATCCGTTACCTAGTTTTCTACTTATTTTGTCGAGCCTTGCACCAAGAACACTTTTTCCAACCGTGATTATCTGAGCTCGCATATTAGTTTATTTCGCGCAGTGATCATCAAGCTATCACCATCCATCCCGTGCTTTGAGCAGTTTCTCTTCAAACCTGAGATATTCAACAACGAGCATGTATGTTCGAAGAAATTAGTGCAGTCGAAGAGTCTATGAAGGAGGTACTCATTGACATCATGAATGAAAGAGTAATGTCTGAAAGGGTAATTTCTATTGGTGTAAAAGCGTCATCGACGAGAGGAGTGCAATCTTCTCCATCGACAGCTCACGGATCCAAACCATCCCGAGCAACAACAGAGAAGAGAACCAAGCACATAAATGACCTAGCGAATGTGAAGCTAATCCAAACCATATTACCCGACTACATCCTGCCTCTAGCCGACACAATGAGTCGTGACAGTGTCCCGAGGGACTTCGATTACACCATGGTTACTGCGTACCTCTTGAAGGGGATATGTGCAGTTAGAGCGCAACAGGATAAGATTACGACATTGAAGTTCAATGATTTCAACCTAGGAGATCGCAATAACCATAGTATGCTCACCCCTTATAAATACTTGGTCAGGATGAAGGGGAAGAACTCAAAAATAATCCTCCAGTCGT
Source organism: Picea sitchensis (assembly GCA_010110895.2). Classification (NCBI taxonomy): domain Eukaryota; kingdom Viridiplantae; phylum Streptophyta; class Pinopsida; order Pinales; family Pinaceae; genus Picea; species Picea sitchensis. The sequence continues at coordinate 51,746 of SNQJ01S0005586.1, forward strand.
GGATGATGAACCTCACGCAGTCCACCCTGTTGAATGTAATGAAAATCCCACACTTTGGAAGGCACCAAGAGGTTAACACCTATGTTAAGCTCCTGCTCTCATGTTACCATGGCGACTACTTATGGCTAGACCACTGTATCACATCCGATCTGATGGTGATCCATAGGATCACCGGATTGAGTATGCAAGGACCCGACCCACGTGACTTCTATCCAGGGAAGGCCACAGATCACACATTAGCACAAAAGATAAAGGATACCTATGACGATGTTGAGAAGGGGACGTAAGGCTACAAGTTATCTTCCATCCAGAATGGTGCAGTGTGCCTAGCATGCCAATTAATCGTAGGAAATCTTGTGAGAAAGAATAGACCCACGTAGGTCACAGGGTTTTTCGTTGACCTCGCTGGGAAATGTGTGGAAGGCCTACAGATGAACTAGGTGAAGTACCTATTTAACCAACTGTAATTAGACTTCCATGAAGAACAGGATCACTCTGTGATCAAATGAGAACAAAGAAGATCTGCAGTCATACTACAAGATCAAAGAGGAGGACCTCAAGGAGATAACTAAGGACTGGTCAACAAACCTCCTTCTCCATGCTGACCCTGCAGAGATGTCGGATCCCAAACTTGATAGCTTAGAGGCCGCTCACAAAGAACATGACACACCTAGAACCAACAAAAGGAAGAATACCAAAGAAGTCCAAGACTTGAGCAGCGCATCGGAAGAGACTTCTTCAGGATCACCTGGTCGAGGGGGTGATGACGAAGTAGAAGAGAAAAATGACAAAGAAGACCAGTAGAAGCAAGGAAAACACACACCGCCCAGGGATCCTTCTAATGAGACTGACCCCCTAAATAAAAGGAAGGTTTCTCTTACGAAACCCACTTTCCGGAAGAAATCCAGAGCCACCATGACTAAGATAGAAACTGTTCTAACTGTCGATGACTTTGACTTCATCATCACAGCTATGAATGTCGCCTTGCAGGAAATATTACAGAAACATGAAGCCAAGCAGGAGGAGATGTATGGAAGATTTGAGGTTGAACTTAGAGGGGTACAACAGGCCCTTCAGTCCAGCCGCGCAATATCCACTGTGCCCCATCCATAAAAAAAACTAGAGTTGGGAGATGAGCCTACCCAACTCCACAGAATATTCGACGTGAGCAAAGCCCGCATTCGTCATGTACAAGAATAAAAGGAACATGCCACAGTGGCCTTAAAAAAAGCACAGGAGGAATTTATGGAGCAACACAGGATTGCGCAACAGGAGAAGGATTCCCTTCAAGCCAAGTTTGAAGGAGAGAAAGCGTAGATCCAGTAGGAGAAAGAAAAGTTGCTCGCAGAGCAGGTTGAAGTAAAAGAAGCAGTCAACAGAGCACTTCACTCTGTGATGGGCTTGTAAATGAAAGAGGAAGAAACAATAGAGCATCAATTATCATAGCTCGCGGAAGCTATCCAACATCTTCAACAAAGAATAGAAGACTTAGAGCTCTGCACTGTGCCCGACACTCCATAGGATGTGAGGGATCAAAGAGAAGCAACTACCCGAAGCGCAGTTGAAAGAATCAAGGCCCTCTCCATGGAATGTAAAAAACTAAGTGACCACAGTGCCCAGACTTACGAGTGACTCACTAAGAATCCAGAACTGAAGGAACTGGAGTCATAGCTCCAAGAGGCGAAGCAATAAAAAGAAAAAATACAGGCGCAGTTGAAGCCCCTGTTAGCTGTCGAAAGGATAAAGCGACCCCAAGAGAAACGCACTGCTCAATAGCAGGTCCACACCATTTAGAGCAGAGTCATGGAAGTAACTCAGAGACTCCAACCTATACAGGATGATGCTTTCCAACTATTCACAGAGATCGAAGGCTGAGGAGCAGCACTGGAGAAAGTCGTCACTGCAGTTGAACAATTCTTAGAGGGACCTGTCAACGAAGCAGTCATTCGACAGTTCACTGAACAGGAGGTCGTAGCACAATAATAGGTCGAAGAAACCTGAGCCAAGATCGAGGATTTTTGGGCAGAGCTACCCATATCAGAGTGACTCGGGACGAGTCACATGTGAGTGTTGGGGGCTTGTTGCCCTTGATGTTTTAAGGATTCTTGGTCATGTTTGAACTATTTTTGAGACTTCGATAGGATGTCGAAGGTGGAGCACAAGTCGAAGCGGAGATCATGGGATCTCGACCCCCTTTTTAGGGATTTTTGGGTTGGGATTATGTAACAGGTATGTGGATGTCGGCCCATGGGTTTACCCATGCTTAGGCCCTTTTTGTAAAGTATAAATAGAATACTAGGTGATGCAAGAGTCAGACAATGGTAAGTTGTGCAAGCCGCAAAGTTCTTTGTGCATGCTGTGTGAGACTTGCAAGGCTAAGTGCAAGTGACTATAAAAGGCTGTGTAAGGCTTTGTGCCCAGATCTACTCAGGGAAGGAGGATTTGGCGGAGTGCGCATAGATATCCTATCCTATGTGGAGTAGGATTTTGTCTCTTTGTGCATGTATAATATTGAGATAAGCTAATAAATAAGACGAAGATTTGGTGGACATAGCCCTAGGGTGGGGGTGAACCACGTATATCTTGTGTTGTGAATGATTTGTGATTTATGGTTGCTCTCTTGTTTATATGATTAAATGCTTAGTGTGTTGTTAGATGATAGATGAATCTAATATGGTAGCTTAGTGCTGAATAATGTGCATGAATTCTAGATCTGATCTATGTTAGTATGCTTAGTCCTTGAATCTATTGAATCTATGGGAATGTTGCACCGATTTATTACTAAGGTTTAACTGTGTTGTAAACTAAGATTGGATATTGATGAACTATAATTGCTAAGTTCTCTGTTAAGGTGTTACAATCACAGATCGGTTTCCCACCTAAGGTTGCAGACATCTGAGTCTTACAACCACCCCTGCCTCTACCTCGGGTGAGACTTCATCTGCTTCGTAGGTGTTGCTGAAAGGGCTGGTAGTTAGGGTTTTTTTGGTGCAATGTTGTAGCGTTGAACCCTGGATATTCCCTTGTGCCAACAATATTCTCGATGTTTTTTCCTTGTATCCTGCTCCAAATCCTTTAATGAATACTGTAAGAGATATCACAAAATGTAAAAATTTAAAACAAGACTGTGTATATATAACATAGATGATATAAATTAATGTTAGTATAATGAATGTGGGATAAATAAAAATTAGGTATATTGTCTACATATATACCTAAAATTATATGGATCATCAATATGTTTAATGAATGTGGGATAAATAAATAAACATGATAAATATTGTATTTCACATGTAAATAATGAAATAAAAGAGTAAAAGTTGCTTTTAATTTTTAAGGGAAAATAAGCGAAAAAATTAGGGGGAAATTTTGGAGGGAAAAAATTGAGGGGGAAATTTTGGAGGGAATATTTTTGGGGGGATATTTTGGAGGGAATGTTTTTTTTGGGTGGGGGATTTGGATGGAAAAGATCATTATGCAAGTTATAATAATTTCGTAGGGAGGGTGAGCATTTGTATCATTTTATTTCTTAGAGAGAAGGGATGGCTTCATCAGAAAAATAATATTTTATTTCTGAGACATCAACAAATTGTTCGCATACCTTTTCTATTGGGACTAGGGAATGCGATAGGAATGTTTGTAATGCAATTGAGTTGTCATTTTTTCCAGCTAGTTGGAATTTTGATCATAGTGCAAGCAATTTTATTCAACATGTTCCTCATGAAAGTACTAAACCAGAGGACTTTGAAGGAACCGATGATGAAGAGGAGGAATATGATGGTGATAAATCTATTCAACAGTTTAATAGTAATGAAAATAATCAAAATGTAGTTCAAAGTGGAGACTATGATCAACGTTTAAATGATTGGGATGAAGGTGTCGATGAATATTTCCAAGCAACCAATGAATATGATGGAGAATTTCCTTGAAGTGGAAAATTTAA
>SNQJ01S0005586.1:55731-75410 GCA_010110895.2 Picea sitchensis
ACTGATGAAGATTTTCCTCCAAGTGAGGATTTCCAAGGCATGAATGAGGATGATGAAGAATCCCCCCCAAGTGGGGATTTAAAAAGTAATTATGATGATTATGGCAATGTTGGACAGTCTTTCTCGAATGAGGAATTTAAAATAAGAAATGTTGGTGATGATGATTTTCCTCCAAGTGAGGATTTTCAAGGTACCAACGTGGATAATGAAGATTTTCCTCCAAGTGAGGATTTTCAAGCCAGTAATGAGGATGATGAAGAATATCTATCAAGTGGCGATTTTCAAAGTAGTGAAGATGATTATGCCATTGGTGGACACTCTTTCCCGAGTGATAAATTAAAATACAACAATGTTGATGTTGATTTTCCTCCAAGTGAGTATTTTCAAGATATTGATGAATATTTTCAAGGCACTAAGCAGGATGGTGAAAATTTTCACTCAAGTGGGGATTTTGAAAGAAATAAAGATGATTATGTCAATGGTGGACACAATGTTGATGATGATTTTCCTCCAAATGATTATGTTGATGATGATGTTATCAATCATTTAGCTGCAACAAATCAAGGTGATCGACATTCTCTAGTTCAATCTCCTGACAAGTTTTGCTTGATACTCCTTGTGGTGATAAGGAAAATTCTTCTAGTGAGGATCATGAAATAGTGGAGACATTGAAAAGAAACATTGTGTCTAGGACCAGGATTAGACCTTTTTATATCAATCCAAATCATTCTAGTTATAAAAGGTCTAGGAAATAATTTCTCACTAAATCAATTTCCATAAGTGAATTGATTTCAAGTGAATGTTGTCAAAATAATTGTTTGAAAAGCATGGACTACATGTATTCCTTGAATAAAAGGAAGACACATTTGTCAATGAATAAGAACATGCAAAATTCATATTTGATGGGGGTGCATGATATCCACCAATACAGGATATGATTATCCCATTGGGAATATTTTACTTTGCAGAAAGTCTTTAAAAAAAATTCACTCAATTGGTAATATTTGTCTATCAAGAATCCAGACAAGGTTTGAAAAAGATCCTTCTTTTTATTCAAAGGTACATCATGGATGAGAGAGTGGTCCATTGAAAAACACTACATTGTCATGGATGCATGATTTCTTTTCCAAACATGGAGAGTGTATGTCATATAGAGACACAATACATATTCTAGATAATTTCTCAAGGAGGGAAATCTACAACTTGTACAAACAATATGTTGAAGTTGTTGAAGGAAATGATAATTTTATTACATATGCATATTTTACAAGAATATGGAAGAAACAATTCAACAATTTCCGTATTCCTAAGAATTCAAGGATGGGGATTTGTAGTATATGTGCTACACTTAAATCAAGAAGAGATAAATTTGAAGGGGAAGAAAGAGGTATGTATTTAATATTTTTTTTTAAATTGAATAGTTATCAACTATGAAAACATACGATCAATATTTTCATTTTATGTCATGTGCAGATTCCATAGTCAAAGCACTTCAAGAACATCGAAATCAATAATCAAGTGAAAAATAAAAGTTGTACAAACATCAGAAGAAGTGTTATGATGCTACAAACAAATATTTATGTATGATAATTGATGGCATGGACCAGAAGAAAACACTTCTACCACATTTTGTTTATACACCCAAAAATTTATAGGAAGATAATTTCATTCAGTTCCACTTGGTTGGTTGTATGGTTTTCAATGGAAAAATGTGTTCAGGGGTTTACTTCACGGCTCCAAATATTCGTAATGATTCAAATTTGACCATCACCATAATTCATCATGTGCTCACTCACTGGTATGGAAATCTTCCTCAAGTTCTCTATCTATAGTTGGACAAAGCTAGTCGTGAAAATAAAAATCAAATTGTGTTTGGATATCTAAGCATGCTTTTTGAAATGGGAATCTTTCAAAAGGTGAAAGTTGGTTTCCTTCTTGTTGGAGACACTCATGATCATATTGATCAAATTTTCAGTCATTTTTCAGTAACATTGAAGAGGGGAAATGTTGGAAGTCTACCATCATTGATTGGATGTGTTACGAAATCATACATTCAAGATTATGTTTTTCATATATTAGAAGAAACTGTTGACATGTGAAGATTTATTCAGGGATCGCATCATGAAGAAAAATGTATTGAACAACTTAATGACATTAGCTTCCAACATCAATTTTGTTTCAAGAAAATTGATGGGAAAACACTTATATGAGGTGTTGGTCCTAAAGTCTGCACCTGATTGCTAAAGGGTAGAGCTAGACCACCTCAATTTTATAATGATTGGTTTTTTTGATAAGTCAGTTTGTTGGTCAGCTTAAGGATATGTTTTCGAAGATGGTAATCTGGTTGGATAGGCCACACAGTATAAGAGCAGGTTCTCCTTTGCCAATGGTATGGATATTAATGAACAGTTGGGGATATGAAAAGAGAAAAACAAGAAAAAACAAAATCCAATGTAATGAATCACTTGCTATGTGAGAATAAAGACTTAAAATAATATCTTAAGACTTAGACAAATATCTAATTGCAAATCATTCAACAAGTTGTCGAATAGTAGATATTTTTGTAAACAATAGTTGTATAACTGATTGCAGAATCAACAAAAGGATTTATGAAAACAATGGCTGAAAGAATAAGGAAATGTACATTGCACACATCACAAAATTTGCATTCAAGAGAAGATTAAACACATAAATATTTGAGTAAGAGAACATAATTGTTATCAACATATATTCTCTAGGTAGAGAACTTTATAGTCAGTTGCGCAGGTCCAATCCTTTTGTTGCTTCTATTCTTCTCCAAAAACTCAAAACCCCCTGTAAAGCATATAAAAACTGCATATTTATAAGAGTTTCATAGGCTCTCGTCCATCTGGGACTAAGGATTAACTCTATACTACTAGTTTTAAAACAACTAATTAATTGAACTAAACACATGATGGAGTATATCAAGGAATACTCTGAGCTTGACTTAATCAAAACCAAGTGGTTATTAACACAAAATACCACTGATTATGCTTGAAACTAAAACAAACCATGCAATTAAACATTTGAAACTTTTGTTACAATGAAATAATATTGATGCATGCATTGGAGTGAACTGAGATCTGCCAGAAATGGCCAAGAGTGACAGAACTGATTTATGTATCGATCATGGCATGCATGCGCATTATTGGAGGCCACTAGAGACAACTGAAAGTGTGGCCCTGTCTTTCCCCTACTTATCTCTTTGAGGACAAAAGAAAGTCGTGTTGTGCTTTTCTGGAGTCTAGACGTGTAGTTTTCACATTCCTAGTTTGGTGGCCCTTTTTTATCTTTTTTAAATGTGCAATAAATGCAGGTGAACCACTTCAAAATTTCGGTATTTGGAGGTTTGTGATTTGAATTGCATCTAAATCTCCTAGAGTGCTAATCTCGCGAAGTCACTATTCCATTCTTATATTAGGCTAATTAACCCGATATTAATACTTTAATCATTAAAGGATTTCGGGAGTTCATAACTTTGGGAGACTTGTAGTGCTGCGTTTGAAAACCTCGCAGAGGAAGATCTCCCGAATATGACATGGCATCCTGACGTCAACTGAGGACGTGCCATAGAAAGGAGGGTGACACGTGTCACTTAAAATAATGCATATGTCATCCCCAAATGTGCCAAAAATGGGTGCCACGTGTCTTGAATGATAGATTCGATGTGTCAATGTTAGATGAATTCCACATGTCAGCAAAAAATGGATGCCACGTGTCAACACTATATGGCTACCACATTTATGGTTTGATGAGTGTCATGTGCTTTGACACTTCTAGCTTTGGGAGATTTTGGATGTGCAACGTGCAAATCTCCCGAAGTAGTACGGCCCCGAAGTGACGTGTCTCAGAAGGAGAGTGACATGTGTCACCCGGAAATGAGCGAATGACACAACCAAATGACATGAAATGAGTGATACATGTCATGACTAATGAATGCCACGTTTCTCTGACATTTCAGCATTTCGGGGCTCCATGCTTGTCTTGAAGTAAAACCTCCCAGATGAACTAACTCACGAAGTGACGTGACAGTGAGGGCCTGCTCCAACACTTCAGGGACCTGCTACTTCGAAGTTCTGGCACTTCAAAGCTTCATAGGCTTCGACACTTTGGTTTCTGGAAACTTTGAAAGATTTGAACCAATGGAAAGTTTAGACACCCAAACACCGAAGTCACGGATTTAATCTTGTTAAACCCCACATGAGTTTGAGGCTTCAAATGTGTGAGAGTCATTGAGCTACATCGACTGTTAGATCTCCACCATTGAATATTTGACCTGTCTGTTTGGCATAAATTCTAAGCCCGAAATGGACTGCTTTGATGTGTTTCCTTTTTCTGCGGAATCTTACTGAGCTTACAAAGGACTTGTTGGACCTGGATGTCCCCTACGCACATAAAATAATGGGAGGATCTATTGCATGCTCAGGTAGTGGAAAATATGATGACAAGTATTTCAAACTCAAACCAGAACATGAAATCACCCTTCAAGAAAGTGAAAAAATATGGTGCAAAATAAGTAAAGACGAGTAGGGGCCATGAAGATGAGTGATTAAATAATGGAGAGTGAGCTAAGAAAGTAGCCAAAAAACTTAGAATTGATGGATGTATAGGGTAAAGGAGGGAAAAGGGCAGGGGTGCATACCTAGGTTACAACATTGGCTCCAATGGGGGAGCACTTCCATGTGAAGTTCTAAGAATAGTAGAACATGTGCCTTACCTTTTATAACCTCACTCCCACTATCTGTAACTTACCTTTGTTTCTGTTTGTTGAGCATATATATCTTTGAAGTTCAAAATAGTAACTACACCCCAGTTCCTTTGTTGGGATATGGAGTCTTTATTCAATCTGAAAATTAAAACTGCAGCTACACCCCAATGCCTTTGTTGGGCTATGGAGTCTTATTGTTGATCTACACACAACTACTGAAAAAACCAAAAAACTAAAAACAATCTGTGAACTGAAAAATTAACTACTCGAACTACCTACTCTATTAAGCTGAAAACCAAGTAATAATGTGTAATCAGATTTCCAGTGAAACCAAGAAACCATTTGACTAAGAACCATAACTCCGTGCATGTCACTTTTTAGAATAATTCAAAGAGGATGTATCATATGCAACAAAAAATTAGTAGGCAACTGGTACTCACGGCTGCAAAAGACGATCATGCTAAAACTTACCATATTTGAGATTTTGGAAAAATAAGAATCCATCCATCTTGCTATTGGATCTTGAAACTCATGAAAATCATCCAACTGGTTGAGAGGACAAAGTTGTTGTTGTGTGAGATATGCATTATAAAAAAGACTGAGTTTCTCTTGTCCTCGTTGAAACAAATCATGAAATTCATGTGATTCACAACCATAAAGGGAAGCAAAACACTCCTAATATTGTTCATCTTGTTGTTTGAAATGAATGGGTATATCTTCTGCATTGTTGGTTTTTTCTTGTTCTAGCTCCAGAATGTCATCTTTAGACTTATAGATTTCTTGTTTCTCAACAATTTTAGAAGGGAGTGGAACAACTTGCTCGTGACCTTCAACATCACTTTCCTCATAGTTAATCAAATATTTATGGGAACATAGAACAACAGATGTATCATAACAACGACTAACCGAGGCACCTAGAATAATGAAAGATGTATCCAAAGCCTTTTTATCATCAATTTCATCATTAATGTAATTCCCAACATCCTTTTTTTGAATAAAATAATTAGAATAAGACTCACATGTAACCGAATATTCCTCCACTTCCTCAATGGAAAAAATCCCTTTTATTTTCACTACTAGAAGAACTAATAAGTGACTGTCGAATATGAGATCCAAATTCTTCACAACAGTCTTCAAAAAGTAAATCAACTAGAAAAAACCTTTTACAATTCTCACTGAATGCAGCATGGAACTGTTCCAAGGAGGATATGCTAGTAGAGGGAAAGGATCGATACCACTCACGAGCATCTCCCTCTAATGATTACATGAACATCTTCATTAATACATCCTCATGATGTATTCCCCACTGATGCATGACTTCATGAAACTCAAGCAAACGCTCAACAGGGTTGTCATCTCTATGTTGTCTAAATATGGGCAAGAAATAACCCCACTCATATATAGTAGGAACAACATTTGGAAAACGAGAAACAACAGAGAAATTAAAAGGAGAAAACCTCCGAGCCAAGATGGCTTCCATATGAAAATATGACTTCTTAAAATTGTAGAGTCAACACTGGATTCTTTAACCATGGAGTCGCCAGGTGAATGATCTGTAGTCTAAATGTGTCTGGCCTTTGTTCATCATCAAATATCAGATATGATCGTTTTCATTCTCCCAGGGAAAGATATTTTGTTACTTCGCTCCTCGACAACGACGCTAGAAGATGTTGGTCCTAAAGTCTTCACCTAACTGCTAAAGGGCATAGCTAGGCCACCTCAAGTTTATAATGATTGGGTTTTTTGATAAGTTGGTTTGTTGGTCATCTTAAGGATAGGTTTTTGAAGATGGTTATCTGGTTGGACATGCCACACAGTATAAGAGCAGGTTCTCCTTTGCCAATGGTATGGATATTAATGAATAGTTTGGGATATGAAAAGACAAACACAAGAAACAACAACAAGCAATGCAATGAATCACTTGCTATGTGAGAATAAAGACTTAAAATAATATCTTAATACTTAGAAAAATATCTAAATGCAAAGCATTCAACAGGTTTATGAATAGTAGATCTTTCGCTAAACAATAGTTGTATAACAGGTTGCAAAATCAACAAAAGGATGTACTAAAACAATGGCTGAAAGAATAAGGAAATGTGCATTGCACACATCACAAAATTTGCATTCAAGAGAAGATTAAACACATAAATATTTGAGTAAGAGAACAAAATTGTCATTAACATATATTCACTAGGTAGAGAACTTTACATTCAACTGCATAGGTCCAACCCTTTTGTTGCTTCTATTCTTCTCCAAAAACTTAAAACCCCCTGTAAAACATACAAAAACTACATATTTATAAGAGTTGCAGAGGCTCTCGTCCATCTGGGACTGAGGCTTAACTCTATACTACCAGTTGTAAAACAACTAATTAACTGAACTAAACACATGTTCGAGTATATCAAGGAATGCTTCGATCTTGAATTAATAAAAAATGAGTGGTTCTTATCATAGAAGACCATCGATTATGCTTGAAACTAAAAGGAACCATGCAATTAAACATCTGAAAATGCTGCTACAATGAAATAATATTGATGCATGTGTTGGAGCAAACTGAGATCTGACAGAAATGGCCAAGAGTGACAGAACCGAGTTCTGTATCGATCATGGAATGCACATGTGCTGTTGGAGGCCACTGGAGACAACTTAAAGTGTGTCCATGTCTTTCCACCACTTATCTCTTTGAGGACAAAAGAAAGTCGTGTTGTGCTTTTCTGGAGTCTGGACATGTAGTTTTCCCATTCCTGTTTTGGCACCCTTTTTTGATCTTTTTCAATTGTGCAATAAACGCAGGTGAACCACTTCGAAATTTCGATGTTCGGAGGTTTACTATTTGTGTTGCATCTAAATCTCCCGGAGTGATAATCTCGTGAATTCACTAATCCGTGCTTATATTAGGCTAATTAACCCGAGATTAATACTTTAATCATTAAAGGGTTTTGGGAGTTCGGAACTTCGGGAGACATGTAGTGTTGCATTTGAAAACCTCCCAAAGGAAGATCTCTTGAATCTGACATGGAATCCTGACATCAAATGATGACGTGTCACAGAAAGGAGGGTGACACGTGTCACTTGAAATAATGCATATGTCGGCCCCAAATGTACCAAAAATGGGTGCCATGTGTTTCGACTGACGGTTGCCATGTGTCAGTGCTAGATGAATTCCACATGTCAGTGCCATATGGATGCCATGTGCCAGTGCCAGATGGCTGCCACATGTTTGGTGTGATGAGTGTCGCATGCTTCGGTAGTTCGTTCTTTGGGCGTTTTTGGATGTGCGGCGTGAAAATCTCCCGAAGTAGTACGGTCCCGAAGTGACGTGTCTCAGAAGGAGAGTGAGACATGTCACCCGAAAATGAGTGGATGATGCAACCAAATGACTTGAAATGAGTTCCATGTGTCATGACTGATTGAGACCATGTGTCTCTGACATTTCATCATTTCGAGGCTTCATGCTTGTCTTGAAGTAAAAGCTCTTGGATGAACTAACTCATGAAATGATGTGGCAGTGAGGGCCCACTCCGACACTTCGAGGACCTGCTGCTTTGGAGCTCCGACACTTTGAATCTTTGGAGGCTTTGACACTTTGACGTCTAGACACTTCAGAATATTTGAACCAATGGAAAGTTCAAACGCTCGAATGCCGAATTCACAGAGTCAATCCTGTTAAACCCCATGTGAGTTTAAGGCTCTGAATGCGCAAGAGTCATTGATCTGCATCGATTGTGGGATCTCCACCATTGAATATTTGACCTTTCTATTTGGCTTAAATTCTAAGCCTGAAATGGACTGGTTTGATTTTTTTCCTTTTTCTGCAGAAGCTTACTGAGATTACAAAGTACTTGTTGGACTAGGATGTCCCCTGCGCACAAAAAATATTGGGCAGATCTGTTGCATGCTCAATTAGTGGAAAATATGATGACAAGTATTTCAAACTCAAACTAGAACATGAAATCACCCTTCAATAAAGAAAAAAAGCATGGTGCTAAATAAGTAAATACGAGCAGGGGCCATGAAGCTGAGTGATTAAATAATGGAGAATGAGTTAAGAAAGTAGCCACAAAACTTAGAATTGATGGATGTATAGGGTAAAGGAGGGAAAAGGGTAGGGGTGCAGACCTAGGTTACAACATGGGGAAAGCAATATTCTACTACTACATAATGGGGACCTTCATCAGGTTTATCATTTTTGAAGTTGATTCCAGATAGTCCAAAATTTGCATCAAAGTTGTTATTTTTACAATTAGTTTCTAAAATCCATAATGCACAAAGGCGTAATAGAGATGTAGATTATTCTGAATGCCGGGAAGAAATAAAAAATTCCATTAAGGATACATATGAGTACTTTGATGTTGCTGATTTTGTTTGGTGGGAGTCTTTTTTCAATAGTCAAGGTGACATAATTTCAAGCTCAACAGATGAAGATACAATGTTGAAAACTCCATTTCATTGACCACAAAATATGCCAAATGAATCTGAAAAAACAAACATTGTTGAAGTCCAACAAGAATCTCAAGGTGCTATTGAGTTTACACAAGCAGAGGAAAGATAAATGTATATTGGTTCACGAAGGTCATGTGCACAACATGAAACCATGGAAGATCTTTATAGTGGTTCAATACAAGATATTAAGGAGGGTAGCATGATTGCAGTTTTAGCTACTGAAGATCCACATGGTTATCCATTATGGATTGGAAAGGTTATAAAGATTGAGAAATAAAATGTTGATGTTATTGCAATTGAAGTGCATTGGTACACAACAAGTACACACCCATTCAATGGTGTGTACAAGCCAGAGATGGTGGTTGAGAAACGTGTCAATAGAAAGAGAAAAATAAAGGTCAAAATACAACTCATTTTTGCACTGACCTCTTAAAATTAGATGATGTTGACATACTTGTTTATGACTTCAATTTGACAAAGAGAGGAACTCTTCCCCCCAAGACAACATAGATTATCAAGAGGTTTCTGCCACAAGAAATAAATTCAAGATGGGAGTCTGTTGAACCTAGTCGTAGATCTAAAAGGAATTTGACATTTGAAATGTTGGGAATTCATGTAGACTCAGATGGTACATTCATTGACAATAGAGAAGAGTATGGATCATCTACATCTTCATCCAATCATTCATCTGAAGATAATGTAAACTCTGATGGTATTTCAGAAACCAGGAGTCAATCTGAATAAGTGTATGAAACATTTTATGAATTTTTTTATACATATGATGTTTCTATGGTAACTAGAAATGAGCGTTGAAATTACTTGTAATCCCTTCTTGGATGGGAATTACATGTTGTATAATTCGTCTATCATACATTTTCAAATCATCATACGTCCAAGAAAAAACATATCGATACTTATTGAACAGTTCCATGAATGTGTAATTTTATGAATCTGAACAACATCCAGATTAACATATTTAGGCTACTCATGTGTTCCCAAATTGACCAAGAAATGAATCATAGTGGAGTTGTTGGTCTTCGTATTTGTTGTCCTTCTAAACTTGGATTGTAAATCAAATAAATTCTCAAGAGTTAACACATTTTTTAGAACACAATATGTCTTTATCTTATTAGATTCTTCTCGATATGTTTGTAACTCTTGTTGATGTACCTCATCATTGATCACTAAATTTTGGAATGTGTCCTAACTAGTAAGAAAGTTGATAATTTGAGAATCACTATAGAACACTCTTGAACTCATAACATTTTCTGGTATGGAGGGCCTAAACATAATTTCAATTGAAAAACCATCATCAGGGGGCATAAATCTAGATGTTTCATTGTCCAGTATATCGACATCTATATTTTGGTCAAGAGGTATAAAATAAATATTAAATGCATCAAACAGATAAAGTAAATTCCATAGATCTTGTTGGTAATCCTTTAGATGAGGAGACATGCAATGAATAATGTTTCTTACCTATTGAACAATGATTTCTGAATCACCAAACAATTTAAGATATTTTACCTGAAGGTCAATGTTTTTTTTAAGTCCCTGAACTAAGGCTTCATATTCAGTGGTGTTGTTGGTGCATTCAAACTCTAAGAAATATGATATCAAAGTTTTTCCTTAACTAGGATAGATTAGAACACATCCCACTCTAGATATGTCCTATGTTTTATAGCCATTGTAGAACATGGTCCACATGTCAGGAATATTAGTCTTGTTAGTCAAACTAAAGACTAAGTTAGTTAGTAATGGATAGGCACTATTATGGATTCATGGGTGGAGGCATGATTGTAATTCTGATGATATCTCAAAATTATTTTCTTCGTAACAACCATAATCAATTTCAAAAAATAATTTCCCAAAACGGAATGGGAAAATCTTATGGGCTCGTTCTTACCTTCCAATTTTGTCACTATGTGCTTCATATGTGCCTCACTATTTAAACGGATTTGATTGGCTTTACCTTTATGAGGAATCCACATATGAGACCAATCAGTAGAGAAATAACCTTGAATTTTGGTTTACCAGTCTCTTCTTAAGATAAAATTGTAACTCTCTGGTATGTCCACAACAACTATGTCTATAGATTGATGAACCCTGGGGTTAGATGATAGTCTAATTAAAACACCTCTGAGTTGACCTTTTAACTTAACATCTGTCCTATCTAATTGGATGATCCTGGTTCTCATTATTTGTGGAACAACATTTATCTTTTGGCAAACATAAAAGGGCATGATATTGAAAGAGGCACCTGAATATGCTAAACAATTGTGTACATTGAAATTAAAAATTTCATATGTAAGAAGAAAAGGTGGTACTTGAGATTTTGAAAAGGCACCTATGCTTGTTGCATTTATAGTTTTTGTTATCTCCACTTTGTGTATCTCTTGTGCATCACTTTCAAGAATTAATATTTCAGTAGCAACGACTGTTCTTTTCTGATTATCATGAGGTTTGAAAGCATTGTGTAGGAGTTTGTGTTGTTGTGTTAAGGAACAAATATCGAACATGGAAATATTAGCTTCAGTTTTCTTCATGTCTAGAATTACATTAGAATTAATATTGTTGATAGAATGACTATATCGTTTTCTCACTATTTTATTATCTGCTATCAAATCAATCTTAGTGTCATTCCCTGTTGAACTGGATGTGCTTGGTTTATCTTTCTTTACTGGGATGGTTTTGCCAATTTTATTATTATTTTTTTCTAGGATTGTGTCACTTTGTTTTGGGAGAATAGGGGGGTTTTTTTATTTTCCTAAGAGGGATGTTATCTTCTTCGGAAGAAGGAGCATTAGGTACTAGAAATTTTCTTCGTAAGTTATAACCTTTTGGAGTAGTAACTTTAACAACCTGTGTATCTCCGACACGGATTTCCTTAATCTTCTCATCATCTAATTATGCACACCAGTCCCAAAAGGACATAGTCGACTCTAGGGGAGCTTCATCAACAACACCAAAAGGAGCTTGTGCATGGATTTGATCATCCAAGTTATATTGATATAGCAACTGGTTTATCACCACGTTCATAGAGCTAATCCACTGAGGGCATGTTTGTTCTAGGTGATTTTGTTGATTATAAGAACAAAAATTATCATTACTGAAGATATCTAAGTTGAAATCCATGTGTGGTGGTTTAGGTAGTTGTGGCATGTTATCTAGTTTCTTAAAGAATGGATGGAAAGTTTGTGGCTTCGATGATCCTTCACCAACATTATTTTTAAGATCCACAACTTCATTGGATAACTTCATAACCATTTTGACCACATTATCAATATCATTTAACTCCTTATTAGGTAGTTTAGTTAATAGAAATGGTTTCTTTCCATCCAACTTAGTTTTTTCGTAACGTGGATATTGATTGTAATACCCCTAGGCTGAGCCCCTAATTGTAAATGTAAATGAAAATGTACTTAAGCTGGTGAGTTGTTTGATATCATTTTGCATGCAACTTTCATGGTATAGTGCACACATGTACTACGAACTAACATGATGAAGTGTGCACCTACCATGATACCACGCACAACAAACTTAAGTGTGTGCGATTTTGAGGCCAGGGAGACTCTGTGTATATGTTGTGTTTTATAGGCTGGTGAGCTAGTTATTATAAGCTAGGAGGCTTATGTGTTGAATTAGGCTAGAGAGCCTAGATGCTAAAGGCCAATGAGCTTATTTTTGTATTTGTCTTATCATTAATATAATACATTGTTATGTGTAGACCGACCATGATAAAATAGTATGGGGGACTAAACTCCACTATTTAGAGAAAGGGGGATAAAGGTTAAGGATAAGGGGCTAAGCTAGGGAGCTTAAGCCAAAAAGGAATATTATATTAATATTCCTTAAAGTATAAAGTATGGATAATTATTTTATCCTAAGTTATAAGGATGGGGACAAGTGGGACAAAGTGGTTCTCAACATGGCAAGTGTCAAGTTGGGAACATGAATACATATAGTTTGGACTTAGTTCATTTTCCCATTCATTCCATCATCATTCAAAGACTCATTTAGCTATCCACTGTACCCATAATTGTATCTGTACCTTCCTGTACCTATGCCCATACCTTCATGTACTTGTATCCATACATATACATGTATCTATACCTAGTTAGCTTGGGATCTGGACTGAAGAAGCGGGTTATCAGGCCCGTGGGATACTCAAGAGGTGGGTTGTTAGGCCCATGAGAAATTCTCTCGAGGTGAGATAATTTTTGGGAATTGAATTCCTGAAGGTGCCAAACTGTAGCTACAGGGCTCTAAGACATCTTGTACGGCTTGTTGTTGAAGCCCAGAAAGGAAGTGGGGCAGACAAAGGACTTTTGAGCAGAGAAGGGGCACGATTCCTAGGGTGGGACAGACATGTGGGGAATGAGGGATTGTAGGTTTTTAGTTTGAGTTGGCACCTATGATGGAGTCTTTCCTTTTGTCTGAGATACATCAGCCTGGTTAGGAATCCCTTTACCCGGGTGGAGTTTAGTCTGAGCTCGGGGGTGATCCACTGCTGAGAGTTTTGAGTAGCGTGGTCTAAGGTTGGGAGGTTCATGGAAGGTCTTCATGGAGTTGGTGATATTTTTACCAAGATAAATGCAATTGTGTGTTAAATTACATGTTGCATTATTATTTATGTGTTTATTTTTATGGGTTTTTTCTTGTGTGTGTTGCATGTGTATTTTTATTATTATTCTGTATGAATATGTGAATTTGTAGAATGTATTTGTTTGTTTTAAGTTTTATATATAAAGTTCCACAAGAGTTTCTATGTGTATATGTTTTTATTTGTATACATTTTGAAAATTCTATGTGGCATAGCCTAGTTGGATGCTGGGGATGTTACAATATGGTATCAGAGCTCCATTTTTCAACACCAAGCTTGGATGGGCCGAGAAAGTTGAGTTGAAGTGAAATTTCACAGAGAATTGATTTAGAAGTGGCCAAATTTCAAGTCGCATAGCACCCATGGTAAAAATTAGAAGCAATTGAGTGGAATTGGGAAAAGCCCCAATTTTTGTTGTTAAATTCATGAGAAAATTGAGAAATTTGGCCAAGTAGTGAGATATTCTTAATTTAATATCTGTTCTTGAAAATTCAGACTTGGAATTGGTCGAATTTGAAGTTACAGGGAAGCCATGACAAATGGAGCGAGATTAGTTGATTAAAATTCTCAATTCGTGAATTGAGTTTGGGAAAAATTCATTCGAGAAATATCAACCAACAACGATTTGTTGTTGCAGAGGTTGAATTGGTGTTATTGGGGTGAAACGAAACAAACTTCATAGTTTCAGAATGTCTACGATTAAAATTGGGTTTTTTTTTTGCAAAATCCCCAATTTCTGCAGTGGAATTCACGAGGAGTTGATGCACATAAAAATGAATGTGTGTCGGTGTGCACACCAAAAATGCATGATGCGCAGTGATAAGCTTGTGATGTGTGGAAAATAAGGGTTCATGGATATGCTTGCTAAAATTTGGTGGTGCATGGTACAGAGTGGTAATGCACGTAAAATATTGGTGCACATGTGTGTGCACTTAAATTTGGCGTTGCGCGGTGCAGAGTGGTAATGTGCAGAAAAATATTGGCATGTGTGTGTGAGCACTTAAATTTGGAATTGTGCGGTGAAGAGTGGTAATGCGCGGAAAATATTGGCGCACGAGTGTGCACACCTAAATTTATCATTTTGCGGTGCAGATTCAGTGGCGCGTGCATAATAATGAAGCGCATTGTGTGCGCACGCATAATAATTGTGTGTGTGGTGTGCGTAGTATTGGCAGAGCGCAGAGAAATTTTGTTGGTGCGCATGCAATGTGGGTATATGTTGTTGCACAACAATTTAATTAATGGTGTGAGTGGAGTATTGGTGTGCCATGGGGGTGTACTAGACTTTGCATTGGTGCACTGTGTAGAGTTCAATGCACACGGAATATTAGAGCATGACACAAAAATTGCCCGCAACAGGTATTAGTACATGAACCAAAATTGTGTGCAGTGGATATTGGCATGCAACACAAAATTAGTGTGCACTAGTTATTGGCGCGACAGAGAAGTGATCCAAATCGGTTATAGGTGAATGTAGCATGCACTATCTTATGGTGTTGTTGCGCATGTTAAATATTGGTGCGTGTGAAGTCGTTTTGATTGTGTACAACAACAAAAAACCAGTGAATTTATGCGACATTTTATATTGTTTTAAGGTCATCTTTTTGCACTGCGTTATGTAGGCCCTAACCATCGTTTTTAGCTACTCAAAAACCCAGAGAACATATTGTACCAAGGTACACTCTATCTTTGTATTTCAAATCAAATATCCTGGATAGATATTTCTAATGGTGTAAATCGTTCATCAAATAGAGCTTTATGAGGAAGTTATAGGACAAATAGTGGAGGGTAAATTTTAAAACCCAACTAACTTAGAAGGGTTGTAAATTTCTTCTCTGGAATCACATTGAGGCACATGAGAAGTCTATAGAAAGATATTGAACCATAGAAAATATTCATAGATCTGAATTAAAATTCTGGGCATGTTAAAAATGTTTAAGATGGCAAAGAATTTCCCTGTATCATTCCATACAAAAAACACTAATTGGCCTAGAACTTCAGTAGGCCGTAATTAGCAGCCCAGAACCCAGAAAGAGGGGAAACTTGGACAGGCTATCCAAAATATGTATATGAATAAACCCAATTTGGATCCTACTAAAAATCCAATGGAGTAGGTACAAAAATGCATGATTACAACGTAGAATTGCACCAAGTTGAAGAGTGAACAAAACAATTAATGGACAATTTTCAAATAACCATAACTTTTGGTTGAAGACTTGGAATTGAACATGGAAGCAGGTGTTGGAAAGGTCTTGGAAAATATAATATAATTATTCACCCATAAAATTAATATGGTCCTTCAATTTCCAAGAAATTAGAATAAAGAATTTTTATGCATTATTGAACTAGAATGGTTCATATTTTCATGAAATTGTTGAATTATTTAGCCTGACAAAGTTTTGTTGGCTGCACATTTTGTAGAGTTAAAAACAACTAGATCAAATCAGGATCAACAAAGAGTGTAGAGGAATGGAATATGCACTGGGGGATTACAACTAGGAAGATGAGATCAAAGGGATGTATGTCCATATGGGAATTGAAAGAACAAACTCCAATGGACATGGAGAAGGAAGGGATGAAAACATGAATATGGTATAGACCATTAAAAATTTGCAGAAGGATGTCCAAATCCATAATTTTGATAATGAAATTCCTATGATATCCAAGGAGCAACAGGAGAACTTCAACATGATGTTAATACAGATCTTGAACATGATAGAAAATAAATTGGATAAGGAGAGTGGCTCAAGAAAATTAGGAAGTCATAGGTCTCCTGATGAGAAAATAAGAACAAGAAGTGTTAGCAAACATCACCATCACTCCCTGAGGAATTCAAATAAGAGATCACGCAACAACTCAATTCCATCCCCCAGGAAGCATAAGAGGTTTGGGGTGGATGAGCTACGAGGAGAAATGAACAAAATCAAACCTCCTACATTTGATGATGAGCAGAAGAAGGATGAAAATGCAGAGACATGGATGTTGGGCAAGAGAAAGTATTTTCAATTTCATAATTATTCTTCTCATGCAGAAGGAATAATTTCCATCTATCAACTCAAGGGAAAGGAATCCATGTGGTGGGATCAACTTGTGCAAGTGCATCACATTAAAGAGAAAAATGTTACTTGGAAGGAATTCAAGAAGTATTTTGAAAAGAAATATTTGACTAAAAGATATTATGACAAGAAAATGAAAGAGTTCTTTGAACTCAAACTTGGGAGTATGACCACAGATGAATATCAAAGAAGGTTTTTAGAACTGTCAAAGTCATTATCACATGAAGTTTTCATGGGTCAATTTTCTCCTTAGGTTTTAATTTTTACCCATTAGTATTTTTAAGTTTGTTTTATTTTTCTCTTTATGATTTTCTTAGGTTAGTCTAAACAAATAAAGGCTTGGGACTTGGTTCACATTTTGACCCACACCTATGGTTTATACCCTAGGTTCATTTTGTGGTTCATATCTTTGACTCATCACTTGACTTGACATCTAGCACTATCAACCCCATGACTCTACAAACCTGACAAGTCACTCCATCCATTCATTTACTTGATCCTCTCCACTCCGTTCCTTTTCCCGTTAAGGAGTCAAATCGAAATTTGTAAAGTGCATTGCCAGCTCACTAGGCATTTTCAGATCGCATCTTTGTAAAGTCTGCCTCTTTACCATCATTCACCATTATAGATCTGATGCCATGTATTTTATTGTTTTCAGCACCCTTGTCTTCAAAAGGAATATCATGATTTGGTCATTTATGATTTTCTAACTATTTACCAAATTTAAAATCCTACTCCTAACTCGACGTTACTGAAACTACTAGTCTAGACAGAGCTGTGGATTGTGCTACAAAATTAACTGTCCGAGGTGAATTAGAGACTGAGGTGGATGCAAATGACTCCAGGCTTGTTGCAGATCATCCATTATCAAGCTACGACATCCAGGTACTTCATGAGCCAGCCAACTCTGTTGAAGATCATTAAGGTGTTTTTTGTCTTATCTTTTGGTAGCACCTGGTGCTACAAACTACAACTTCTCCCATCTACCAGCTCCTTTACCTCTGTTTCCACAGAATTTGAGCCATCTTCATACTAACATTTTCCTACACTGAAATCAAGTCAAATTGATTAACAAATTTGAACACCCATTTATCCTCTTGGCTCATATTGTTCACACTGCGCTATAGAAACTACTGCCAAAACTATGCTATGGATCCCCTATTCAAGCGTTTCAATTTATGTGTAAAACCAGTGCCATCTTCTAGGATCACAGTTCTAGCATTAGCCCTCTTCATCCTTTTTGTTATCCTATATTTTCATATCAAATTCCATTTGTAGTGAATTTTTAGGATCCTTTGCCTTAGAACAAGGATGACCCTGTATGGTGGCTTGATGATAGTCTAAAACTCGAACAACGCAACCTCCCTACATATCATTTCTTAGAAGATTTTGTTCCCCATCTCTGTCATCAAACCAATCTCTTAGTATTCCAGAGGTGAATTGGAGGAAATCCCTAAAATACCAATTAAGGATCACCTTCAAGTTTAAAAGACCTTTGCCTCTGTTGGGTTTCCTTAACTCTCATAGAATTACAATTTTTGACCTCCTTATTCTATCCATGGATACACCCCAATAGAAGAAATCTCACAAGGGTGGGAGTGTGGTCAGGACTGAGCCTTTTGACATGCACCTTTTTGATGTTGAGCCTATGATCAGGGAGGTTTTCCAAAGGGTTGGTTTCCTATCATTCTGTCAAAACATGCAGAAGGGACACCCTAAAGTAACAAGGTAGTTTTCTTTAAACTTTGATGGAACCAAGACCAAGGTAGGAAGCCTTGAGTTGGAGGTATTTGAGGCCACTATTGAAGAAGCCACTAATATACCCAAAACTGGTGAGAGGTGGTTCAAATATATGACCCTTAATGCAGCATTTTCTAAGGATTTCCTCAAGCCATACTATCAGAAAGACAAATTTTCTAAGGGAGTTCCTAGAGCCACCTGGTTGAGGGTTTTGATAAAATGTTGAAAATTATCCAAAGGTATTTTACATGTGAGGGAAGATTCAACATGATATACCAGTATCACATTAGTCTCTTATTGCATTTCACAGGAAAAGATTTAATGAATATCCATTTTTATCTGTTCAAAAGCGTGGGAAAGATGGTTGATAGGGTCCAAGCCAAGTCTAAGGTTGTGGAAACTAGTATTTTCCACTATGGGTTGATCAAGATGTTGGTTATGGAAGAATAGAATAAAACAAGACTTTCTTGGGAACAACTTATTGTCTCTGCTAATCTATAGCTAGATATAGCCTCTACCCCTCAATCCAAGATGCAGAGCCCTTTTCTAGCTAGTAGTGTTTCCCAAGCAGAAACAAGTAAGAAGAGAAAGAGAAAGCACATTTCCCAAGACAAAGAAGTTCCCAAAGAAATTGATGAAGAAGAGAGGGAATTCCATCACTCCCCATAAAGAGAATTTCCACCTCAACTTGCACCTGAACTAGAGGAGGTTCCTTCATCAGCCAAAGCCATAGCTAAAAAGGGAGAACATTGCATTTTCCTTCACCTAGTGTAGCAGATGAGACAAGGGTTAGGAGGTCATTCACTAGATCATCAACCCACAAATAAAATGATGAAACATAAATCACACTTAAGGTTTTTGTCCCAAAGAAAGATAAAGGTAAAAGTGACACAGTTGGGAAGCCTATTGAGGTCATGACCAAAACCTTTGATCAGACGAAAGACAATGTTAAGCCCTAATATTGACTCATTACCTCTTAATTGGGGCATATTATATTAGTAATGTTATTTTATTTATGTCGGCTTTAGGCCATTAGTTGTAATTATACTTCCTAGTCTCCTATATATACCAAGGAGACATTTTCATTTTGAATCATCTTGTACTTGAA
>SNQJ01S0005586.1:76616-103920 GCA_010110895.2 Picea sitchensis
TTTGAATCATCTTGTACTTGAACATTTAAGTGGGGTAAAAGGAGGTTGCCCCCTTGAAGAGGCCTATTATCTGAAATTATCTCTTTTTCAAGGCGTTGAGTACTTTTTCTGAGGTTTTTCTATGTTATATTGATATTTGGTTCTTAAGAGACAAAGGTAAGAGTGAAGCTACTGAAAATCTTATTGAAGTCATAAACATCATATCTCCCCCTGATAATCCCACTTTCAAGAGATTGATTAGACAATTCAGGGATGCTAGAAAGGAAGTTTCCGATTTGAAGGAGAAAATATTAACTGAGAGGAGGAAGATGAAGGAGCTCATGGATCTGTATAATGAAACCCTTGATCTGGATAGGTTTACAAAAAGAATATTCTTTCCTCTCCATAGGAAAATCAAGACTCTATGCAGGAGAAACAAAAGAATTTAGTCCCAAAACAGAAAGCTCAAAGAAGAATTGCATCCCTTCAAGAATGATCTAGCTCAAAGGAACTTAAATGGTCTAGCACAAGATGCAATAGAAATAAATTCCCCTACAATAGAGATGAGTGCCCCTGAACAATAAAGAGATGTTGCTATGACAGAGGGAAGTTCTCCTGCAACAAGGAGGAGTGCTAGATTGAGAAAGTAAATGGAGAGTATGACAAATCCATTTTGTATGGTGATTAGTTTTTGCAAGATTGAAGTGTTCAAGGAAATATTATATTTTCATCTACTGGAGTCATCTACGGGCTCATAGTCCATATACTGAGACTTTTTGTGTTTTTGAGGAATTTTTGCATCACACATAAAAAACACAGAGATTTCATAGCGCCCAACGCTACAAAATCATCCACAAAAACTATATTGTAGTTGCGCTACTGAAGGCGCTACGAAATCACCTAGCCAGACACAGAATGGGTGCTACGGAATCTGCAAAGCAGTGTTAGAAATGGGCGCTATGGGATCTGCAAATTAGTTTTATAGGAGGGTGCTACGGAATATGCTACTGAATGCGCTACAAAATCAGCTACAGAACAATTTTAAAGAGTTGGGCACTATGGAATTTTATACCAGTTGCACTACAAAATGGTGCTATGAACTGGCTGTTACAATCAACAGTTTTGAATTCATTGCTTCTTGTTGGACTTGATGATTTGGAGGGAACCAAGGATCAACAAGTGGTAGCTGGAGTTTAGATCACAGTATTGAAAAGGATAAGATGCGCCCAAGAAACAACAAATCATGTCATTCATATCTTGTTAGAGTTGTTTCCAATAGGCTCCTTGATTTTAGCAGTTTGTTAGATCTGCTTGGACAAATGTTAGACTAGTAGATTTTTGTGGAGAATCCTTGGATAGGAAGGACAACTCGAGCTTCTAGTTGTTGTCTATTGTTTTTTTTTTAATACATCAGATGAATGATATGTTGGGTTCAAATGGTTGAGCAAAACTCCCTATTTTGTAATATTTTGACTAAAAAAAGTTGTTCTCTGGTTATGTATGAGACCTGAGAT
Organism: Picea sitchensis; assembly: GCA_010110895.2. Classification (NCBI taxonomy): domain Eukaryota; kingdom Viridiplantae; phylum Streptophyta; class Pinopsida; order Pinales; family Pinaceae; genus Picea; species Picea sitchensis. Next base: position 78,110 of record SNQJ01S0005586.1, read on the forward strand.
ATTTTCATTAATAGAAGTCAGCCTCTTTTCATCATCTTGTTTATTCTTACTCTAAAATGCTCATTATTGGATGATCCTTATGAGATGATGTGGTTGTGTTATAATGTATGTTTGATTATAATGCTTCTATGAATGTTTTTCAGTGTTTTAAACTTTAGTTCAAGAAGTTCTTGTGACTGATTTTTTCTTCACCTAGCTGCTTGAAGGCTTGATGCTTATTGCAGACTTATCCACCTTCAGAAATAAGTCTTTTTTCTATTCACTTTTATCCTTAAACCATTGACTGAACTTAATCAAAACCTCATTTTCTTATGCATACTAGCCAAGATTTTTGTGTTAAAACATTGTTATGTTGAGTTTTGTCCATTTGACCGTTAATCATTAATCTACATTTACAAACCTTTTGATGGGTACTAGGCTTATCCTCTTGCAAACTGAGGGTGACTCTTAGTGATAACATTCTTGGCACCACTGTGAGGGAATGAATTGGAGATATTTACTTGGGATTGAATGACAAAGAAATAAAGATTCTAAAGGTGCATTAGAAATCAGTACATTGAAGATTGCAGCTTGCACCTGGCGACTCCATTATTTTAGTTGTGGCTCCAAAAGGAAGACACATGAGGTCTACTCCAAATCTACCTTTGGAAACACCTGAAGCTGACCCAGAGAATATTATCAAGAAAGGAAACACTTTTCAAGAAGAATTTTCAGCTGCTATACCAGGTACTTCTGGTCATTTGCATGATTCTACTTTTAAAACTCCAGTAGCTATATCCAATTCTCCTCTTCTACCCTCTGTTGAAGTTTCTAGATATTTGGATTTTGAAAGTTTTCCTGTTGAATACTCTTATTTTAGCCCCAAATTGAAAGAAGAGAGTTTTGAAACCCTTGTCTCTCCTGATGTTGTAAGATGGTTTAGACTTGAGAGCTTAGAAGATTTTCCTACTTTGGGTCGTCCTACTACTCCTCTTATCAAAATTGTTGTGACTAAAGAGGAGGAAGCCTCTTTTCCCTTGTACCCTATACCATCTTCCTCCAAGACTCAACCTCTTTCTCTGAAAAATGAAACCTCTCCATCCAATCTCCCTCTTTCTCCTAAAATCAAAGCTATAGTTGTACCTGTCAAAACTCCATCTCCCCCTTGTTCTCCTACAGTTCACAACCCAATGGAAGGTGCTAATCTCCTAGAAATAGGATGGATTCCATATTGGATGATAGGTATTCCCCTCTTATTTTACCTCAGCCTATGAATTCTCTCCCAGTTGGAGACTACCTTAAGTACATGCCCAAGTTCACACGGGAGGAAGACATAACTACAAAATAACACCTTGCATCTTTTTATAGTTATGCAAACAATCTTAACATTGAGAATGAGGATGTATGGATGAGGGTATTTGTACAGAGCCTTGATGGTGAGGATAGAAAATGTTTTAGGGGTTTGACTCTTGGATATATTGTTGGGATTGAAGCTTTGGATGATTCTTTCTTGAGACATTGAGGGGATACAAAGTATTTCCTTTATTATATTACAGAATTTGGGTCACTTAAGAGGAAAGAAGGGGAATCTATTTTAGACTTCTCAAAATGATTTAATAAAATGTATAACAAAGTTCCCACTGAAATAAATCCTACAAAAACCTCTGCCAAAATTACCTATGTCAGTGCTTTTGACCCTGAGTTTTGCCTCCTATTGAGAGAAAGAAGATCTACCTCTCTAGCTCATATGCAAGATGCAACTTTGGAAGTAGAATCTAACATATTGTTATCTGACAAACTTAGGGGAAAATATGATAGAGACAAAAGGAAAGGTAGAGATGAAGCTTCAAACTCAGAATCCCATGTTGTCCACCCTCAAGTTGGTGAACTTACAAAATTGGTAAAATCACTTTCTGTTGAAATGGAGAAGTTGAAACTTGAAGGAAAACAAAAATATAGGAACACACAAAATGCTGATAATAGAGGTAATTTTAGAAGACCAAATAATTCCCCTCAGGTCCTCCAAAGAGATCAAAGAAATAGGGATAGGTATGATAAAAAATTCCAAGCCCCTCTCCAAAATAACCTTGTTGCTGATGAAGGAGAGGATGAAGAAACTGATCCATAAATCCATTATCTTGGTGACACCTATTCATCTCCTCATTTAACCCAATATGAATATGAAGAGTATCTCATGGATAGCCAATTAAATGAATTGAGGAAAGGGGAAAAAACCAATGACCATCCAAATAAATACAACCTAAGATCAAAAAAGAAAGAGGGAAATCCTGACACTTCTGATCAGCCCACTAAAACAGAAATTATGTTAAAGTTATGGAAGCTAGCAGCAATGAAAAATATACACAAAACCCCCAGGCATTGGTTAAGATCCCTTCCCCATAAGTTAAGGAGATTCTGAAATCTCCATCCTCTTTTAGCTTTGAAAGTGAGATTCAAAAAATCAAAATCCCTGTACCTTTTTTGGAGTTGATTAAGAATGAGGAATTCAAAAGATATATTTCCAAAATGCTGCAGCCCGATTGATCTGGATTTTATGAGTAGAATGAAATGACTGCATATTATTAACAGGTGCTTAACACAAAATAACATAGATACAGTAAAATTGGTTTTCTATTCAATAAGGAAATAAGATGAAACTGTAAAATGCAACGAAAACAAGCTTGTTGGAATGGTGGCGACTTATCTCTAAGAAGAGATGTGATGGTTGTGCTCATTCACAAGAAGATGATCACAATGAGGCTCTGAAGGATTTTTTTCAATAAACAAGAATGCCAAAAACCCTAGACATCAAAAAACCTAACCCTAGGAGATGAAATACCAAAATTCATGTGGGCCCCGTTTGGGTAATTTAGTACATCAACTTCTCGGGGTCGTAACTTTTGCATACGATCTCCATTTTAGGCGTATGATAGCCTGTTGAAAAGGTATCATCAAGGAGATTCATTTTCGAGGCTCGATCATGCCTTTAACTATAATTAAGAATCTCGATCCCAAAAAAACTTCATTTAGGCCCTCAAAATGGCCCTAAAAGTTAAAGCTGCTAAAAATAGTAAATTGCCAAAATTGTCAGAAAAAATTTTTGAGCCATTTGGAAGAGGTGGGTGGCCAATGATATCCACCTAGATCACTGAACCTTCCTCTAATTCCACAGATTTAGTCAACCTTCAAGATGAAAAATCAACAATCATCTTGGGACCTTTGGTAGAGGATAGGGATGACTCTTCCCCTCCATTCTACACATCATTAAATATTCATGATAAAGTGTTGCACAACTACTTGATAGACTTAGGGGAATATCATAGCTGCATGCCTAAAACTTTCATGAATGAGCTTGGGTTGGAAATTACAAAAACTTACCATGACCTATACTCATTTGATTATAGGAAAGTGAAGTGTCTTGGGGTTATCAAAGACCTGGTTGTTACCCTGTTCCAATTTCCCATGAAAAGTGTGGTCATGGATATTGTGGTGGCTGATGTCCCCCCTAAGTTTGGGATGCTCTTGTCAATATATTGGATTAAAATACTAGGGGGGACTTTGGAAATGGACCTTTCATATGCCACTATTCCTGTATTTGGGGGAGAACATAGAAGACTCTATAAGGAAGCACAATTATCTTACATCATCAACGATGAAGCCAATCCTACCAACCACCCTATTTTTGTAGTTGATACTAATTTAGGATCCAGTATATTACAGATCAATGATGCTCCTCAATCATCTATTGAAATCATAAAACAACCCATTACCTCTTGTGAAGTTATTCCTCCCAATACCTCGGTTTGGAAGATGTTTTTTGATGGGGCCTCTTCTAAGGAAGGTGTTGGTCTTGGGGTAGTCTTTATTTCCCCTACCCAAGAGATCATATCTTTGTCTTACAAGCTTTAATTTGAAACTACAAACAATGTGGAAAAATATGAGGCTCTTGTTTTCGGTTTGAGGACTGCTAAAGACATGAATATGTAAGAGCTAGCAGTGTTTGGAGATGTTGAATTAATTGTTCATAAAGTCGAAAATATGTATCAAGATAAACACCCTAGGTTAAGGACTTACAGAAATGAAGTTTGGGATCTTGTGGATAATTTCTTCTTGGCTTTTAGTATCTCTTTTGTTCCAAGAGAGAAGAACATTATGGCAGATTCCTTGGCTGTCTCAACAAGTAATTTCAGAGTTCCTTTTCCCCCTAAACTCAAATATGATGTGGAAGTGAAGTATAGAACCTCTATACCTAACAATGCCAAACATTGGAAGGTATTTGAGGATGATCTTGAGATAAAAAGATTTCTTGAAATTGTGGACAAGTTTTCTGCCTTACATATTGATAAAGATCATGATTATGAAAAAATCTCTCATGCTGATATTTTTTTGAATAAAATTGTTGACCATCATATTGTTCAGTTTCCCAGTAACCATATTCCAAAAGGACTAGTCCCCTTGTAAATAGTGTTTGACATAAATGATGTTGTTGTAAAGGTTAAAGGTTTAACTAAAAATGTTGATGTGACTGAATGCAATTTAGGTACAGAGGAGGATCCAAAGTATGTCAAATTGTCTAGCAGCTTGTCAAAGGAACAAAGGCCTGAGTATGTTAATATTTGAAGGAGTTTTCTGATGTGTTTGCCTAGAAATATGAATATTTACGAACATATGAAAAAAACATCATTGAACATAAGATCCCTTTGAAAGAGGAGACCAATCCTTTTAGGAATAAACTCAAACAGATAAATTCCATGTTGTTGTCTATTATGGAAAAAGAAGTGAAGAAGTTGTTGGATGCCAAGATCATCATTCCTTTGAGATACTCTGAGTGGGTCGCTAACTTGGTCCCTGTGAGGAAGAAAAATGGAGAAATTAGACTATGTGTTGATTTCAGGAATTTGAATAGAAGCTCCAAGAAAGATAATTACCCCTTGCCAAAGATGGAGCACATTTTGTAGAGAGTGACTGGCTCATATAGGATGTCTATGATTGATGTCTTCTCATGCTATAATTAGATATCTATATTACCTGAAGATAGAGAGAAGAGCTCCTTCACTACTCCTTGGGGCACATTCATGTATGCTAAAATTCCCTTTGGATTAATGAATGCAGGAGAAACCTTTCAACGAGAAATGGACATTGCCTTTATTGGGGAGAAGGAAAAATTTGTACTCATCTATCTAGATGACATTACAGTGTTCTCAAAATATGATAAAGAGCATTACCATCATTTGAAAAAGGTCTTCCTGAAGTGCAGAAAGTTTGGTATATCTCTAAATCCTAAGAAGTCTTTGTTTTCTATGAAGGAAGGTAAGTTATTGGGGTGCATTGTATCAGCAAAATGGGTAAGAATTGATTCAAGCAGAGTACATTCCATCCATACTTTATCTCTTCCTAGATCCAAGAAAGAAGTCTAGTCTTTCTTGGGGAAAATCAATTTTTTAAGAAGGTTCATCTCTAACTTTTTTGAACTGGTTAAGTACATTACGTCCATGCTTAGGAAAGGAAATGAGGTGAAATGGACTACTAAGGCTCGAGATTATTTTGACCAAATCAAAAAGGCCTTGACTGAAGCACCTGTGCTCATCAACCCTGATTATTCCAAGGATTTTTTGATATTTTCCTTTGCCTCATTTGACACATTGGTTGTTGTCTTGCTGCAGAAAAATATAGAGAGGTTAGAGAAACCTATTTCCTTTTTTATCAGAGCATTGAGAGATGCAGAAATAAGATATGATATCATGGAAAAGAAGGCTTATGCTTTGGTCAAATCCCTCAAGGATTTCAGAGTATATATTATGCATTCAAAGATTTTTGCTTATGTTCCCTCAGCCTCAGTGAAAGAGATACTTATGTAGCCTGACATAGATGGGAAGAGGAGAAAATGGAATGCCAAAATTCTGGAATTTGACCTTGAAATGAAGCCCACTAAACTAGTGAAAGGAAAAGGTTTAGCTAGGTTTCTAGCTGAATCAAATTGCAAAGATTTAGGGGTTAATTTCATGAACATAAACTCAAAAAATTAGCCGGTTGATTTTGCTGATAAAATCTCTCATATCAACCCCAACTTGGCAGAATGCACTTGGTATAAGTACATCATATATTTTTTGTAGAAGTTGAAGCCTCATGATGGTTTGGAGAAGAATAAGGTAAGAGATTTGAAGCTTAAAGCAACCAAATATTGTCTCATTGATCATATATTATATTGGAAAGATCCTCTAGGGGTTCTTTTGAGATGTTTAGATCCACAGGAGGCCCAAAAGGCCATGACTGATTTTCATGACAGATTATGTGGGGCTCATCACTTTTGGAGAACCACTACCTATAAGATCCTTAGAGCTAGGTATTTCTGGCCTATCCTTTTTACTGATGTTTGTGCAAAGATTATATTTTGTGTCAAATGCCAAAACTTTTCTGGAAAGCAACAACTCAAATCTTTTCCTTTGAAGCATGTGGTGGTTTCTGAACCATTTCAGCAGTGGGGTCTTGACTTCATTGGGGAAATCCATCCGGCTTCAAGTGGTCAGCATAGGTGGATTTTGACTGCCACTAATTATTTCACCAAGTGGATAGAAGCCATTCCTACAAGGAGTGTCTCCCACAACGTAATCATTAGTTTTATTGAGGATATCATGTCAAGATTTGGTTGTCCAAGAAAGATTGTTACTGACAATGATGCCTCTTTTAAAGATGAACCATTGATCAAGTTATGTGAAAAGTAAGGGATTACATTAGTCCATTCTAATCCTTATTACCCCCAAGGAAGTGGTTTAGAAAAGTTGTCTAACAAGAGCCTCATAAAGCTAATCAAGAAATTGTTAGAAGACAACAAAAAAGAATGGTACTCAAAGCTGGAATTTTCCTTATGGGATGATAGAGTTACAACAAAGAGGTCGCTTGGTGTTTCCCCTTTTCATCTTGTATATGGGGTTGAAGCTATCTTTCCTACTCGGCTTTCCTTTCCTGTGGAAATGTTCATCCAGGACTACCAAGGAGAACCTGATGATATGCTCAGGAGGATACAACAAATGGTAGAAGTACAATAAACTAGGGAGAAGCTACTTGAGAAATCACAAGACCATCAACAGAAGATCAAGCAATCCTTTGACAAGAAGTTAAGCAAAGAGTATTTCCAGCTGGGAGATCTAGTGCTCAAGTGGGATGCACCCAAGCAAGACAAAGTAAAATATGGTAAATTTGAAGCCTTGTGGATTGGTCCTTTCAATATTTCTGGGGTATTTTCAAATAACACTTATAAATTGGAGAAATTGGAGGATTCTGAATTTTTTGGTGGCCCCGTCAATGGGAACTTTCTGAAGACGTATTTTTCTTAAGCCATCGGTGGCTTTCCATTAATTGTAAATATCATTTTTATTTTTCATTTTTGTTTGAATAAATGACCCCATATCCATAGGATAAGACATTGAAGCTACTTGTTCGTGGCAGATCACATGGAGCATGCCATCCCCTATGGTGCCCATGTTATCACATGAAGTTGTCATGGGTCAATTTTCTCCTTAGGTTTAAATTTTTACCCATTAGTATTTTTATGTTTGTTTTAATTTTGTCTTTATGATTTTCTTAGGTTATTCTAAACAAATAAAGTCTTAGGACTTGGTTCACATTTTGACCCACACGTATGGTTTATACCCTGGGTTCATTTTGTGGTTCATATCCTTGACTCATCAATTGACTTGAAAGCTAGAACTATCAACCCCATGACTCTACAAACCTGACAAGTCACTCCATCCATTCATTTACTTGATCCTCTCCACTTTGTTCCTTTTCCCATTAAGGAGTCAAATCGAACTTTGTAAAGTGCACTGCCAACTCACTAGGCATTTTTGTAGCTCATATTTATACAGTCTGTCTATTTACCATCATTCACCATTATGGAGTTGATGCCATATATTTTATTGTTTTCAACACCCTTGTCTTCATGAGGAATATCATGATTTGGTCATTTATGATTTTCGAACTATTTACCAAATTTGAAATCCTACTCCTAGCTCGACGCTGATGAAACTACTAGTCCAAACAAAGTTGCGGATTGTGCTACAAAATTAACAATCCTAGGTGAATTAAGACTGAGGTGGATGAAAATGACTCCAAGCTTGTTGCAGATCATCCATTATCAATCTACAACATCCAAGTACTTCATGAGCCATCCATCTTTGTTGAAGATCATTATGGTGTTTTTCGTCTTACCTTTTGGTAGAACATGGCGCTACAAACTACAAATTCTCCCACCTACCGGCTCCTTCACCTTTGTTTCCACATACATTGTGACATATGCATATTGATATTTTACAACACTTAAATCAAGTCAATTTTCTTCATAACTTTGAACTCCCATTTATCCTCTTCGTTCATGTTGTTCACACTACGCTACACAAACTGCTACGAAAATTGCGCTACAAATCCCCTGTTCCAGCATTTCAATTTATTTGTAAAGACTTTGCCATATTCTAGGCTCAAAGTTCTAGAATTAGCCCTCTTCATCCACTATGTTATCCTATATTTTCATCTCAAATTCCATTTGCAGTGAATGTTTAGGATCCTTTTCCTTAGAACGAGGATGACCCTGTATGGTGGCTTGATGATAGTATAAAAATCGAACAATGCAGCCTCCATACATATCATTTCTCAGAATAATTTATTCCCCATCTTAGTCATCAAACCAATCTCTTATTAGTCCAAAGGTGAATAGGAAGAAAGCCCTTAAAGACAAATTAAGGATCACCTTCAAGGTTAAAAGACCTTTTCCTCTGTTGGGTTCCTTACCTCTCATAGCATTTAAGTTTTTGATCTCCTTATTCTATCCATATATACACCCCAACAGAAGAAATCTCACAAGGGTGGGAGTGTGGTCAGGACTGAGCCTTCTAACATGCGCCTTTTTTATGCTAAGCCTCTTATCAGGGAGGTTTTCCAAAGGGTTGGTTGCCTATGTTTCTGTCAAAACATGCAAAGGGGACACCTTGAAGTAGCAAGGAAGTTTTCTTTAAACTTTGATGGCACCAAGAAAAAGGTAGGAACCCTTGAGTTGGAGGTATCTGAGGCCATTATTGCAGCAAACACTGATATACCCAACACTAGTGAGAGGTGGTTCAAATCTATGACCCTTAACACAGCCTTTTCTAAGGATTTCCTCAAGCCAGACTATCAGAAAGATACTTTGTTTAAGGGAGTTCCTAGGAGCCACCTAGTTTAGGGTTTTGATAAAATGATGAAAATTATCCAAAGGTATTTTACACGTGAGGGAAGATTCAACATGATATACCAGTATCACACTAGGCTCTTGTTTCATTTCACAGAAAAATATTTAATGAATATCCCGTTTTATCTGTTCAGAAGTATGGGAAATATTGATGATAGGTTCCAAGACAAATCTAAGGTCGTGGACACTAGTTTTTTCCACTATGGGTTGATCAATATGTTGGTTATGGAAGAATTGAAGAAAATAATCCTTGTTGGGAACAATTCATTGTCTCTGCTAATCTGCAGCTAGATATAGCCTCTACCCCTCAATAAAGGATGCAGAGCCCTTTTCTAGCTAGTAGTGTTGCCCAACATGAAACAAGTAAGAAGAGAAACAACAAACCTATTGCCCAAGAAAAAGAAGTTCCCAAAGAAATTGATGAAGAAGAGAGGGAAGTCCATCACTCCCCACAAAGAGAATTTTCACCTCAGCCTGCACTTGAGCTAGAGGAGGTTCCTTCATCAGCCAAATCCATAGATAAAAAGGGGAGAAAATTTCATTTTCCTTCACCTATTGCAGTAGCTCAGATAAGGTTTAGGAGGCCATTCACTAGATTATCAACCCACAAAGAAAATGTTGAAACAAAAATCACACTTAAGGTTTATGTCCCAAAGAAAGCTAAAGGTAAAAGTGACATAGTTGGGAAGCCTATTGAGGTCATGACAAAAATATCTGATTAGACGGAAGACAAAGGTAAGAGTGAATCTACTGAGAAGCCTATTGAAGTCATAAACATCAACTCTCCCCTTGATAATCCCACTTTTAAGAGATTGATTAGACAACTCAGGGATTCTATAAAGGAAGTTTCCCATTTGAAGGAGAAAAGATTGACTGAGAGGAGGAAGATGAAGGAGCTCATGGATATGTATAATGAAACCCTTGATCTAGCTAGGTATACAACGAGAAGATTCTTACCTCTCCATAGGCAACTCAAGACTCTATACAGGAAAAACAGAAGCATTCAGTCCCAAAATAGAAATCTCAAAGAAGAATTGAAGCTCTTCAAGAATGATCTAGCCCAAAGGAACTTAAATGTTCTAGCACAAGCTGAAATATAAAGAAATACCCTTGTAGTAGAGAGGAGTCCCCCTACACAAGAAAGAGATGTTGATGTTACAGAGGAAATTTCTCCTACAACAAGGAGGAGTTCCATATTGAGAAAGTAAATGGAGAGTATGATAGATCCATTTTTTATGGTGATTAGTTTTTGCAAGATTGAAGTGTTCAAGGAAATATTATATTTTCACCTACTAGAGGAATCTATAGGATCATAGTCCATCTACTAAGATTTTTTGTGTTTTTGAGGATTTGTTGCATCACACAGAAAAAACACATATATTTTGTAGCACGTGGTGCTATGGAATCATCCACACAGACTATTATGTAGTTGCGCTATCGAAGGTGCTACAAAATCACCTAGCCAGACACAGAATGGGTGCTACGGAATCTACAGAGAAGTTTTACAAATGGGTGCTACAGAATCTACTACCGAATGTGCTACGAAATTGGCTGCAGAACAATTTTAAAGAGGTGGGATCTACGATTTTTTCTACCAGTTGTGCTACTAAATGATGTTATGAACTGGTTGTTATAGTCAGCAATTTTGAATTCATTTCTTCTTCTTGGCTTTGATGATTTGGAGGGAACCAAGGATCAACATGTGACATCTGGAGTTCAACACATAGGCTTGGAGGACACATGGCACTTGAGAATATGCACCCAAGCAACAACAAATAATTTCATTCATATCTTGTTAGAGTTGTTTCCAACAGGCTCCTTGATTTTAGCAATTTGTTTGATATACTTGTACAGATATTAGACTAGTAGCTTTTTGTGGAGAATCCTAGGATAGGAAGGACAACTCACACTTCTATTTGTTGTCTACTATTTTGGTTATAAACACATCAGATGAATGATATGTTGGGTTCGAATGGTTGAGAAGAGCTCCCTATTTTGTAATATTTTGACTAAATAGAGTTTTTCTCTGGTTATGTATGAGACCTGAGATAATTTCATTAATAGAAGTCATCCTCTTTTCATCATCTTGTTTCTTATTACTCTGAAATGATCATTATTGGATGATCCTTATGAGATGTTGTGGTTTTGTTATAATGGATGTTTGATTATAATGCTGCTATGAATGTTTTTCAATGTTTTAAACTTTAGTTCAGGAAGTTCTTGTGACTAATTTTTTCTTCACCTACCTGCTTGAAGGCTTGATGCTTATAATAGAATTATCCACCTTCCTCACTAAGTCTTCATTCTATTCATCTTTATGCTTAAACCATTGACTGAATTTAATCAAAACCTCATTTTCTTATGCATACTAGCCAAGATTTATGTGTTAAAACATTCTTATGTTGATTTTTGTCCATTTGACCTTTAATCATTAATCTACATTTACAAACCTTTTGATGGGTACTGGGCTTATCCTCTTGCAATATGAGGGTGACTCTCAGTGCTAACAGAAGTATGTTTCTTTCATCAAGGATGTGACAATTAAGATTCATAGGTGTTTGAGTGGATTTTCATCATTCATCAGTGACAAGATACAATATGATGATCCCAAAACATTGGAGGAGACAATAAGGCGAGCTAAATGCCTATATGATCAGAAAAAATCAAGGCCAACTTTCCAAAAATATTGGGAAGACAAAGAAGAAATTCAAGATGAATCGAAGGAAGAAGGGGAATAAGACACCATTCTTCTGAAACAGTCCTTAGGGAAAACCAATGTCTAAAGAACCTAGAATGATTGAGATAGGGGGGAAAATGTCAAGGAAAACACCTATTCAATGTTGGGGTTGTAAAGGAGATCATATGTTTAGATATTGTCCTCACAGCGGTGAGCAAGTGAGAATTGTTCACAATATACAATAAGCAGAAACAATGGAAGACATGGGAAGTAGTGTTCCAAGGATCTATGCTGCCCTGGACAACACGCGAGAAGAGTATCAACCACATATGATTGAAGTGGAAGGTATGATAAAAAACCAAACCATTTCTATTTTAATCGATTCGGGAGATATTCATAGTTATATAGATCCCGAGATGGTGGAAAGTTTTCATTTTCCAAGAAGCAATCATGGAAAATGTTGGTTGGTGCAGTTGGCTACAGGAGCCAAAAGAAAAGTTAATAAGATGGTTAAGTCATGTCTTATGGAAATGAATGGACTGAACACCAGGGAAAATTTGAACATCTTTCCTTTAGGTTCCTATGACTGTCTAATTGGGATGGATTGGTTGGACCAACATCATGCTATCCTAGACTATCATAACAAGGAATTTACTTGCTTGGATGAGGAAGGGAACCTAAGGACAATGCATGGAATTCCCAGGGCAGTAACCATCAGAGAAATCTCAGTATTGCAGCTGAAGAAATGCTACAGAAAAGGGTGTCAAATATTTGCAACTCATATGGAAGAAACACCTAAAGATAGGGTGTCAAATATTGAAGATTATACAGTCCTAAAAGAGTTTGAAGATGTGTTTGAGGAAATACCAGGATTACCCCCTAAAAGAGACATCAATTTCTCCATAAATCTGATGCCTAGAGTATCTCTAGTATCCAATACCCCTCACAGGATGAGTACACCATAATTGAAGGAGTTGGAAATCCAACTTGAAGAGCTCCTGAAGAAGGGGTATATACACCCAAGTGTGTCACCTTGGGGTTCCCTAGGTTTATTTGTGAATAAAAAATGATGCAACATTGAGACTTTGCATTGACTTTAGGCAGTTGAACAAGTTAACTGTGAAGAATAAGTATCCTTTGACAAGGATCGATGACCTCTTTGATCAATTTGAAAGATACAGAAATATTCTCCAAGATTGATCTTAGGTCAGGTTATCATGAAGTAATAATTAAATAAGAATACATCAACAAGACTGCTTTCAGAACAAGGTATGGTCATTATGAGTTCACAGTGGTGCCATTTTGGTTATCAAATGCACCAGTTGTCTTCATGTGTTTAATGAATGGTATTTTCATAGAATACTTCGATAAGTTTGTCATTGTATTTTTATATGACATTCTTATATATTCTAAGTCAAAGGAAGAACATGAAAAACACTTGAGGATGGTATTACAAGTATTGAAGGAGCATCAGTTGTACGCCAAATTGAGCAAGTGCTCATTTTATCAGAAGAAAATTAATTATTTGGGGCATATCATTTCAGAGGAAGGGATAGCAGTGGATCTTGATAAGATAGAATCCATTAGAGAATGGTCAATTCCAAAGAATGTGACAGAGGTTAGATCATTCATGGGCCTTGCAGGCTACTATAGTAGATTTATTGAAGTATTCTCAAAGATTGCACACCCAATCACTTCCTTGCAAAAGAAGGGTGTGAAGTTTCAGTGGACATTGGATTGCCAAAAGAGTTTCCAACACTTGAATAAATTATTAACAAGTGCTCCAATACTAAGGATTGCATATCCAAATGAAGACTTCATTGTATGCACAAATGCATGTAAAGAAGGACTTCGTGGAGTCCTCAGTCAAAATGGGTTTTTGTATGTTATGAATCAAGGAAGTTGAAGGAGTATGATAGGCACTATGTCACTCATGATTTAGAGTTGGTATCCATAGTGCATGCCTTGAAGAAGTGGAGGAACTGCCTCATGGGAAAAATGTTTGAGTTGAGGAAAAACCATAATGGTCTGAAATATTTATTTGATCAGTCAACTCTAAATGTTAGGCAAAGCAGGTGGTTAGAATTTCTTAGTGAATATGACTTTGATATATATCATATCAAAGGGAAAGAGAACAAAGTGGCTGATGCACTCAGCAGAAGAGTGCATGAGTTGGATGCTACAACCATTACCATGTACCAATCATATTTGAAAGACATAATTTTGGAGGCTGCAAAATCATATTTGCAATACAAGGAATTAGTGGAAAAATTACAGCAAGGTATTTTGCAGCAGCAAATTGAAGACTATAAGCTAGAAAATGACAAAATTATCATGTATAGGGGCATAATTCATGTACCAAATTTCCAGGAATTGAAAAATATGATATTGAGAGAAATTCATAATGTACCTTATGTTGGGAACCCAGGTTATCAGAAAACTATTGCAGTTGTCAAGAGACAATATTATTGGCCAGGAATGAAGAAAGAAGTTGTTGATTTTATTGCCAAATGTTTGGAATGTCAAAAGGTAAATGTTGAGCATCTACACCCAGCTAGTTTTCTATATCCATTACCCATTCCTGAGTGGAAATGGGAAGTTGTAACAATGGATTTCATCACCAAACTACCCAGAAAAAACAAGCAACATGATTCTATTATGGTTGTGGTGGATAAGCTTACTAAAGATGCCCATTTTATTCCAGTAAAGCTCACTCCTAAGGCAACCAACATTTTTTATGTTTATATGGGAGAAATTTCTCAATTACATGGTATACCCAAGACAATTGTATATGATAGAGATCCAAAATTTACATCAAATTTTTGGAAAGGATTATTTAAGGGATTTGGAACAAATTTGAATTCTAGCACAACTTATCAACCAAAATAAAATGGACAAACAAAGAGGGTGAATCAAGTGATTGAGGATATGTTGAGGATTTATGTGATGGATAAAACATTAAAATGGGAAGTACCTACACTTAGTAGAGTTTTCTTATAACAATGGGTACCAATAATCTCTAAAGATGAGCCCATTTGAGGCACTTTATGGCAGAAGGTGCAACACATCGGTAAGTTGGGATAACCTAGCAGATAGAGAAATGGTTGGGTTAGAATTACTCAGGGAAATGGAAGAGAAAATGTTGAAAATAAAATAGAATTTAAAGGATACCCAAGACAGGAAGAAAAGATATGTTGATAAGGGTAGAAATCACGGGGAATTTAAAGTGGGGGACCTTGCATTCTTGAAAGTGAAGGCAACAAAAGTTCCCTGAAGTTGGGAAATTGTTCAAAGTTGGTAGCTCGCTATTGTGGGTCACTTGAAATACTAGGGAGGATTGGGACTGTAGAATACATGCTTGCCTTGCCTACATCAATGACCATTCTTAATGTATTTCATGTATCATTACTTAATAAATTATATGCATGATGATAATCATGTTATTGATTGGAATGTGATTCAAGTGGAGCAAGAAGGTGCTTTCCAAGTACATCTAGTACGCATTCTAGACCACAAAATAAAACATCTCTGGAATCGAGCCATAGATATTGTAAAGGTCCAATGGACCCGGTACAGTCCTGAGGACATAACTTGGGAGCATGAGGATGCTATGCAGGAAGAATACCTGCATCTTTTTTAGGATTTTTGAAATTTTGGTTGTATATGTGTATATATATTTCACTGAGGACAATGCATAAATAAGGGGAGGGGGATGTAATACCCCTAGGCCGAACCCCCAATTGTAAATGTAAATGAAAATGTACTTAATTTGGTTAGTTTTTTGATATCATTTTCCATGCACCTTTAATGGCACAATGCGCACATGTACTGCGCACTAAAATGATGAAGTGTGCACCTTCCAGGATACCACGTGCAACAAACTTAAGTGCATGTGATTTTGAGGCTAGGGAGCCTTTGTGTATATGTTGTGTTTTATAGGCTGGTGAGCCAGTTATTATAAGCTAGGAGGCTTATGTGTTGAATTAGGCCAGAGATCCTAGATGCTAAAGGCCAGTGAGCCTATTTTTGTATATGTCTTATCATTAATATAATACATCGTTGCGTGTATACTGACCATGATAAAGGAGTATGGGGGACTAACCTCCACTAGTCAGGGAAAGGGAGATAAAAGTTAAGGATAAGGGACTAAGATAGGGAGATTAAGCCAAAAAAGAATATTATATTAATATTCCTTAAAGTATAAACTATGGATAATTATTTTATCCTAAGTTCTAAGGATGGGGATAAGTAGGCCAAAGTGGTTCTCAACATGAAAAGTGTCAAGATGGGAACATGCATACATATAGTTTGGACTTAGTTCATTTTCCCATTCATTCCATCATCATTCTGAGACTCATTCAATTGTACACCATACATATACCTGTACTCATACCTTCATGTACTTGTACCCATACCTTCCTATACATGTACCCATACCTATACCTGTATCTGTACCTAGTTAGCTTGGGAGTTGGACTGAAGAAGTGGGTTGTCAGGCCCATGGGATACTGAAGAGGTTGGTTGCTAGGCCTGTGAGAAATTCTCTCAAGGTGAGAGAATTTTTGGGAATTGAATTCCTGAAGGTGCCAAACTGTAGCTACAGGGCTCTGAGACTTCCTGTCTGGCCTGTTGCTGAAGCCCAGAAAGGAAGTGGGGCAGTCGAGGGACTGTTGAGCAGAGAAGGGGCACACTTCATGGGGTGGGACAAGAATGTGGGGAATGAGGGACTGTAGGTTGTTAGTTTGAGTTGGTACATGTGACAGAGTCTTTCTTGTTGTTTGAGATACATTAACCTGGTTAGTTATCCCTTTACTTGGGTGAAGTTTAGTCCTAGCTCAGGGGTGACCCATTGCTAAGAGTTGTGAGAAACTTGTTCTAAAGCTGGGCGGTTCGTGGAAGGTCTGCATGCAGTTGGTGATATTTTTACCAAGACAAGTGTCAATTGTGTGTTAAATTACATGTTGCATTATTATTTATATATTTATTTTTATGGGTTTTCTTGTGTGTGCTACATGTGTATTTTTATTATTATTCTGTATGAATATGTGCATTTGCAGAATGTATTTGTCTGTTTTAAGTTTTATATATAAAGTTTTACAAGAGTTTCTCTATGTATATGTTTTTATTTGTATACGGTTTGAAAATTTAATGTGGCATAGCCTAGTTGGATGTTGGGTATGTTACATTGATCATATGCAGATAACTCTCTTTCTAGAGTCTCAACTTCTTCAAATTTTAATGCTAATGTGTTTTGGCTAGATCATTTTACAAACATCCCTGTGGAGGGGGTTAATGCAGTTGTGTAATATTCAATAGCTAATGACTGAGGATGAGCTACATCATGAGGAAAATTGATTAAGACATTAAGAAATATTTGGTTAAATTCCTTCACTCTTTCACTTTTGTCCATTCTAATGGCTCCTAGTTCAGTATGTAAAGACACAATTGTTTTTCTTTCTCCAAATTTTCTCATAAGGAGCCTTTCAAAACTATCCTAGTCTGTAATAGACCCTGCAGGTAAGCTAAAATGCCAAGTAGAAGCTTTCCCAGAAAAAAGTGTAAGGAAATATCCTGCATAATGTTCAACACCTAGAAGATGTATGGCTAAAATTAAATTATTAGCACGATATTTCAGTGATCTGGATTTGTCTGGGTCAAATTTTTGGAAGAGTTTATCAAACTTACTTGGAATTTAATGAAGTTGTCCAGCCATATTGAGAGCTCCTTGGTCCCTCCATCGAGGTATAACTTCTATGTGGTTCATGTTTTCTCCCATTAATTTTTCTATGGAAATTTTTGGTTGTTCACCTTCAAGTTCTTCATATTCAATAAGGAAACACACAACTCTACTCAAAGGTACTGGGACTTCTTGTAAAGAAGTTTCAATGAGTGTGTCTACTAAGTTAATGTAAAAGTAGGGATCTATATTGGGACGTTATACATGATTTGATTTCCTCCTAGGGAGTTCATAGGCTATAGGTAGTTTCCCAAGCATTTTTCCGTAAGAATGTGTAATTCTATGGGTTTCGTGGAGCTCTTCTCGTGGTATGTGAAACCAAGTATCAATATGTATTTCACAACTACTGGAAGCACTTCCGAAATTAGCCTTTGAGTCTTCATAGATAACTTCTTGTTCAGACTTGACTCGAGGGAACAAGGTAGGTTGGGGGTCCTAATTACTTATTGAATATTGATTTCGATTATTGTTTAATTCATGTATATAATCCATAAAAGATGGCCCTCCTTCTACCTCCAATTTTGTTGATGAGTATGAATTCGCCCAAAAATAGCAAGGGGTACTCCCTAGTATACATTCCCAACTAAAATATACATTATTTGAATTAGGAG
Organism: Picea sitchensis; assembly: GCA_010110895.2. NCBI lineage: Eukaryota > Viridiplantae > Streptophyta > Pinopsida > Pinales > Pinaceae > Picea > Picea sitchensis. The sequence goes on from SNQJ01S0005586.1 coordinate 96,334, forward strand.
TCCCATCCATAATTTGCCCCAATTGCCATTGTTTCCGTCTTTTGTTTTTTCTTATTGGTTACGATCTGATGTATTGATGGGGGGCGGATGGATTGTGTGAACGAAATGAAAAGATGTATATGAATACCATGTATGTAAAGAAAACTAATCTATTACTAATCTATGCTAACCTATCCTAGCTAGGAGCACACTAGAGTAACCAGTGAATTATAAATGCAACCAAAATATTACATAACTTTTATACACTTAGCTACAACAAAAGAGAAATTTTGGAGACAAGTGCATACAAATGTATATAATTAGATTAATCTAGATCAAAACAACATATCTGATAATAACCCGCAAATCTCAAGGCATTGAAATATTCAAAGAAACATCAATAATTTCATAATAACAAAGATTGTATGAAATTCAATCTACAACAAACAAGCATTCTTACAGTCCATAGAAACAATAGTTATATTCACTTGAAGTAGTTCAAAGCTCTGATCTGTTTCTACACATAATTCCTTCTATAATATCTTGTCCCTAATGGCTTCTCAATATTATTTAACAAATTATATGTTCTCTAAAAAGTTCGTGGGTCTATACAATGCTTGAAAAGACAAAAGTCATTTTCAAATGAGCTTCTATCCTATTTTATAAAAAAATTAGTAAACCCCGTGTGTCCTTCGGTCTTCTTCTTGAAGAGGCAGTTACAAAACAATTCATATTCTTTTCCCTAACAATGGGTGTGCAAAAAGGGACTAAATTTAGAGTATTTAGGAAAAGAATGAAATAAAGGGCATGTGTTATGTCCTTTTCCTATGAACTTTTTCTTTTGAGGTAGGTCATCCAAAATTCCAACTAGTTATAGAGTGATTTGATTCTCCTGTATTTCAGCTGCTCTAATTTTGCATTGTTTATAGAAATACTATCATTGAGGGTGATCATATCCTTCTCTAACGTTTTCATGAAATCTTTCACCATCGTATGAAGCTTAACTAGTTGTAGCTGATGTTGATTAATAAGGTCAGTGGAGACAAAGGTAGTTGCTTCAACTATTTGTTTCCTTCAATTTGTGCTATCCTGAAATTCATTTTACATTTCTTCCACTACTAGGTTCTTTCCAAGCTCATCTAACCTTGGGAGGCGACCATTTATGATCAACTCCTTAGCATATTTGTGCATCCTTGAACATACTGCCATAGATTTGGTTACTTCTCGATTAGCTCTTTGTCCTATCTATTGGCAGTGATATAATGCATACAAATCAGTCTTCCTCCCATATTTTTATGACCTATATAACTCATAAGGTGCATTAGGATTCTCCTCTATCCATATATCTATGTCATCTATACCTTCACGGATAATGTTGTAATGTGTCAGCTTCATTTGTATCTGGTTGTTTTGGTCAATGACTACAACAACCACATATTGAAAAAGGTGTAGATGAGCATACATGTCAATAATGACACCTTATAATTCATTTGTAACCTTCTTGGCACTGACTTTGAATATTTGGAGGATTCTTTCATCAACATTTATCTGTTGAAGATTCTCCTCAAGTTCCCTGATCCTTAACTCCTTCTCTTCATTTTTTTTGCATAACCTTTGTATGTTATCTATATTGGCATCCATGAATGCATAACTGTCTCTAGTTGTCACCACAGGATCCTTTCTAACATCTCCCATGACTGGTACTTGAGTTACTACTGATATAGGATCCCCTTCTGCCACCAACATCTCCTTAACTCGTTCTCACACAATCCTGTCAGTTTTATTGTCATATGTGAAGATTCAAGGATATATCACTTTAGCTGGTTGGAATGGATCCCAAAGTCCAAGGCCCAAGCCATTGTCTGTTGTATATTCCTATGTGCCTACGGTAGATGTTCCTGGGATATCTATGTCCATGGGGTGTGTGTTATCCCTTGTACTTTTTTCATTTTTCTTTTTCCTCTCTTCCTCAACAACTTTTTCGCTCGCTTCCTCCGTTGCTTTCTTTGCTAGTTTTGTTGCTACTCTTGCTTCTTTTACTAGCTCCTTTTCTCTTTCTATAGAATCTTTCGCTTTAGCTTCAACTTTGTCTTTTTCTTTGGCGGCCTCAACCTTTTGTTTCTTCTTGGAATATTTCTTCTTTTTTAACACCTTTTCTTTATCTCTCCTCCTTTTATCTACTGGTGTTTATTCATCCTCAACAGATCCTGAATGAGTCGAGATAGAGATGGGAGAAGATCTCCTAGCTTCATCTTTTTTTTCTTATTTTATGGTCGCCTCTCTTGCTTCTTCTTCCTCCGTGATCCTTCCCTTTGGTTGGCCAAGCCTGTTGGAAATGACCTCGTCGTACATTCTAGAATTTTTATGCACTTACTCTTCTTCCCATATTTCAGTAGTATATTCATAAGGGATCCTAACGCTATTGAATTGTTCCCTTACGATATTCCTAGGATCGTTTCTTCTGAATATCTCTTCTCCAAAGTGATAATAAAGTAATATGTTTACCTCTGCTTGGGCTTGTTTGGTATTCTCGAAGAAATAGTTATTGACATATAAAGGTAATGGGGGACATATCTCTTTTTTAAACCTATACAACATTCCTCCAACCCCATGTATAATAGTCTAGTACGCTACTTCCTGAAGGAAAATCTTGTCAGACACAAATCATGGAAGTAGGTGAGGTGGATTCATCGCACCATATATTATTATATAAGTGCCATGATCCATTAGATACCAGTACCCTATCCTTCTTGTGAGTGTTGTGGCTTTGTCTGTCATACAAGGGGGAGTGGTGCAAAATATGAATTCATATAAAGTAGAAAGGAAGTGCTCACAAATTCTTTGGTATTTTGTACGGTATTTGTGCTCCCATATAAATTTTCAATAGATGTGGATTGAGGCGTGGGCTAGCAACCAAATCCACCCCATGTTTGGATACTTTTTGGATATGCACATTATGTCCAAAATCTACGAGGACCTGTAGAAAATGGGAAATGTTCCTCGTTGTGCTTGTGTTACTGTAGATATGACAACAGTAATATTTTCAGACAATATATCTACCCAATTGAATGAAACACCTACATCTTTCTAGAAATACATCAAGGGAATGAATCAAACGGAGAATTGAGTTGCATATGACTCCCCATATAACATGCACAACATAGCCACCAAATACTGATAGGGTCTTCTTAATTTAGTCATGGGGTATCGAATCTTAGGCTTGTATTTAAATTTCTTGTCCACCCTATACCATTTTGGAAACAAGTCTTTCAATGTATATTCAAATTCACTGAGGAGATTCCTATCCAATGTTTTATTTCCTTCTTCAATGTGATAGCATTTAGCTATAAATTATGGTTGAAATGAAGCAATAGGTTCCTTTCATGCATTGCAAACATATCAACTATTTATATCGATGTTCTTCAAAATCCATGAAATTGCGTCTGCGCATGGGAAGACCGTTGGGTGTGCTACCACCCTGAAAATTCCTGATTTTCTGATATTCCTAAATTCTTGGAGTTCATCTAACTCTTCCGCTTCTGTAGAGAAATTGTAGTTCTTAAACATGTAGAACAATCCCCCCCGTTTCATATTTTTCCATCCTTTTCTAGAAGTACATATGTATCATCATATGTAGCCCCGACAATATCTACCTCTTCTATTTGTTTGGAGTTTCTAGAGGCCTCAGCTCCGGATGCTTTTCCTGTCATCTCTTTCCTTGGTGACATGTTTGTACCTATCAAAAAGATAAGTTTAGGACATATTAACAAGATGTGATGTACCAGTTTAAGTGCAGCTAAAAATATTGAAAGTAGACAATGCTTAAGCACCTCGGTAAAAATTTGAAGGCATAAGGATAGATGTTAGACTTTGAAAATTTAAATCGGAGGCCTAGGAAATAAATTCTCCGATACATCTCGGAGAAAATTTTATTGACTGCTCTGATATAGTAGAAATAGGTTGAAAGAGTGGATATTAGAAGAGTTAAGGAAAACTCCTCCGATCGCATCAGAGGAGTTAGTAAGAACTCCTCCGATGAGGTCAGAGGAGTTAATTCCCACTCTTCTGATAGGTCATTGGAGGACTCATCATAAGCCTCATAGTAAATATCATATCACTTGAAAGAAACTCCTCCAATCATATCGGAGGAGTTTAAATTAACTCCTTTGATATGGTCGGAGGAGTTGTTTTCAATCATTCTGATATGATTAGAGGAAAAATATTCTACTCTCTTGAACGCATCGAAGGAGTTAGTAATAACTTCATTGATGTGTTCGGAGTTAGATTGAAATCTACCGATATTTAAAAAAGTAGGGATTTCTATGAGTAAAGTAAGGTGATTTCGAGGCGAGGCCAAAGAAAGGGTTTGGAGGTTTGGGAAACCTTGGAACCTTTTTGATTGAAAACTATGCTTGCAGGGTAAACCTTAGGGATTGAACGGATCGGTTGTTAGGATGGAAATAAGATTTGTTGCGATGAAGAATATAGGGAAGAATATATAATAGTTAAGGGATTATCGAAAGGTAAGGTGGCGAGGGGGAAACAAAACCATCTAGCTAGGGTAATGAAACAAGAACAAAAGATAAAGTTTAAAAAAACAAAAGTAGACCTAACCCTAACCTTAAACAAAAGAAGGTAGGATGTTCTTACCTAGAATCTTGATGCCACATCATGAGTAGGGATAGGTAGAAAACTTGAACTAGGTATCTCAATGCGTTTATCCTTGTGGCTCATCTTACTCAACTCTAAATCGGGTGAAAAAGACTCAACCATGTTTTGTTTATATAGCCAAAAAGGTCGTTTTGGCATTAAATGCGATAAGTGGGGTCGGTGTGGTCAGAGGGTCGGATAAAAAGTTCTTTGATCATATCAGAAGCGATCAGAGGAACTCCTCAGATGTGTTCGAAGGATTTATAGTTAACTCCTCCAAACACATCAGAGGAGTTTTCTCTAATTTGTGCGATAACATTGCATATCGGGGTGGAAGAAAGTAACTTTTTTGAACTGTTCAAAGAAGTTAGAAGAAAATCCTCCAAACTATTCGGATAAGTTGAAATAAACTTTGTCGATTTCAAATTTGGATTTCAACACCAAGTCTTTATGATTTTGTCAAGTAAGAAACATGAGTTTTCTAAGTATCTTAAGATGGAGAGGGAGACTTATGAGGATTTCTCTTAGGCTCAAAATATATGGGGCTCCATTTTCTAGGGAGGTAAGAAAGATCAAATGGAAAATGGAGGGTTGTAGTGCCTGCCACAACACAAGTGTTAAGAGAAAAAAATTGTATGCCAAATTTAGTAAATGTGATTCCTTTTAGAAACAGGTCCATTACTTGGGCCATGTTATTTCTGAGGAAGGAGTAGGAGTGGAACCCGAAAAGATTAAAGCCATCATGAATAGTCCTACACCAAAATATGTGAAAAAAGTGAGGTCATTTATGGGTTTGGTTGGGTATTACAAAATATTCATACAAGGATTATAAAACATTGGTCACCCAAATACTTCACTTCAGAAAAAGGGATTGAAATTTGTTTGGACAACATATTGTGAAGCTAGTTTTTAGTAGTTGAAATCGCTTCTAACCCATGCACCTATTCTGAATATTTATGATTCAAATAAATATTATACAATATGTACAAATGTTTGCAAGGAGGAACTCATAGGGGTTCTAATGCAAGAAGGTCATGTAATTGGTTATGAGTCAATAAAATTGAATGAATATGAGACTCATTATTTGAATCATGACCTAGAGCTTGCTGCCATAGTGCATGCTCTAAAGATGTGGAGACACTATCTATTGGGAATAAAGTTTGTACTCATGACTAACCATAGTGGGATGAGATATCAATTTGACCAGCGCAAATCAAATGTTATACAAGATATATGGATGGCTCTTATCAGTGAATTTGATTTTGAAATATGACACATTAAAGGTAAGGAGAGTCGAGTAGCAGATTCAATTAGTAGAAGTATGCAAATCACTCACATGGCTTCCATAAGCACATGTGAATCATTTATTAAGGAAATAATTAGAAAATAACAAGAAGAAGATGAACACTTCAGGAGTGTAAAATCATACTTGAGATAGGAAACAAATAGGCCAAAGTACAGTGGATATCAATTGTTAGAGAGAAACTTATTGACCTAGAAGGGAATATTGTATGTTCCATGTTTAGTTTAATTGAAGAGGATAGTAATGGATGAGCTTCATAGAATCCCATATTTTGGTCATCCTCGAAACTAGAAATGATAACAACCACAAACAAGTTGTATTATTGGTCGGGAATGAAAAAGGACATATTTGAGTACATTGCTAAATGGTTGGAATGTCAACAGGTCAAATTAGAAAACAAGCACCCAACAGGGTTGTTGTATCCCTTTCCAATTCTGGAATAATGGGAAGTCATTTAAATGGAATTCATCTCTAAAATAACAAGGACAAAAAAAAAATTAATTCAATCATGGTTTTCATGGATAAATTGGGCAAGGAAGCTCGCTTTATTCTAGTGAAATATACCTACAAGGAAATCAACATTGCTAATATTTTTATGAAGGATATTTTCAAGTTGCATGGCATTCCAAAAATGATCATATCAGATTGAGATGTCAAGTTCACTTCAAATTTTTGGAAATATTTGTTCACAAGTTTTAGGACTCAATTACCATTTAACACAACTTACCATCCCCAAACTGATGGAAAAACAAAGAGGTTGAAAAAGGTATTAGAGGACATGTTCAGGATGCATGCAATTCATCATCCCAAGAAGTGGGAAGACTACTTACCCTTAGTATAATTTTCCTACAACAATGGCTATCAAGAGTCATTGAAGATAATCCCTTTTGATGAATTATATGATAGAAAGTGTAACATAATCATATGGGATAATCTAGTATATCATATCACTCTTGGACTAGACATGTTAAAGGAAATGGAACTAGAACTAGAAAAGATAAAAAATAATTTGAAAGTGGCTTAAGACTGAAAAAAAAAAAGGTTATGTAGAAAAGAACATAACTCAAAGGGAGTTCAAGTGGGAGAACATGTGTATCTCCAGATCAAACGTAAGAGAATATCCCTAAGAATCGGAACTTGTGCCAAGTTGGAACCATGGTATTATGTTCCATTTTAAATTGTTAAGAGAGTGGTATCAGAAGCTGACAGGCTAGCCTTGCCTCCCACAGTGAAGGCACACAATGTTTTCTATGTATTTTTTATTAAGAAATGTGTTCATAATTCTAATCATGTAATTGATTGGTTTTTCATTCAGGTGGAATCTAAGGGATAATTTCAACCTGAACCTTAATGCACAATAGGCAGGAAAGAGACCCTCCTTCGGAATTGAGCCATCGTGCAAGTCAAAGTGTGGTGGAAACATTTTGGGGCAGATGAGTCCAGTTGGGAGTTAGAGGATGCCATGAGAAAGGCATACCCATTTTTATTCATTGTTGTAAATAGTATTTAGGTCGGCAGGTAGAACACCGAGGATGGTGTTCCTTTAAGGGGGAGGGGAATGTAACACCCCATTTTCCCTAGTATTTCTAAATGTTTTCGTAATTCATGGCTAGTATGTTTAATGTTTTGGACCTTGATGAAAAATTAAAATAATA
>SNQJ01S0005586.1:108375-165773 GCA_010110895.2 Picea sitchensis
TATACCAAGGAGACATTTTCATTTTGAATCATCTTGTACTTGAACATTTAAGTGGGGTAAAAGGAGGTTGCCCCCTCGAAGAGGCTTATTATCTAAAATTATCTCTTTTTCAAGGCGTTGAGTACTTTTTTTGAGGTTTTTCTCTGCTATATTGATATTTGGTTCTTAACAGACAAAGGTAAGAGTGAAGCTACTAAAAATCCTATTGAAGTCATAAACATCATATCTCCCCCTGATAATCCCACTTTCAAGAGATTGATTAGACAACTTAGGGATGCTAGAAAGGAAGTTTCCCATTTGAAGGAGAAAAGATTAATTGAGAGGAGGAAGATGAAGGAGCTCATGGATATGTATAATGAAACCCTTGATCTGAATAGGTTTACAAAAAGAATATTCTTGCCTCTCCATAGGAAAATCAAGACTCTATACAGGAAAAATAGAAGAATTTAGTTCCAAAACATAAAGCTCAGAGAAGAATTGCATCCCTTCAAGAATGATCTAGCCCAGAGGAACTTAAATGGTCTAGCATAAGATGCAATAGAAATAAATTCCCCTGCAGTAGAGATGAGTGCCCCTAAACAAGAAAGAGATGTTGCTATGACAAAGGGAAGTTCTCCTGCAACAAGGAGGAGTGCTATATTGAGAAAGTAAATGGAGAGTATGACAAATCCATTTTTTATGGTGATTAGTTTTTTCAAGATTGAAGTGTTCAAGGAAATATTATATTTTCATCTACTAGAGGCATCTACAGGCTCATAGTCCATATACTAATATTTTTTGTGTTTTTGAGGATTTTTTGCATCACATAGAAAAAACACAGAGATTTCGTAGCACCTGGCATTACAAAATCATCCACACAAACTATATTGTAGTTGCGCTACCAAAGGCGCTACGAAATCACCTGGCCAGACACATAATGGGTGCTATGGAATCTGCAGAGCAGTGTTAGAAATGGGCGCTATGGAATATGCAAATTAGTTTTATAGGAGGGCACTACGGAATCTACTATCGAATGCGCTATGGAATCAGCTGCAGGACAATTTTAAAGAGTTGGGCACTACGGAATTTTATACCAGTTGCGCTACAAAATGGTGCTACGAACTAGATTTTACAGTCAACAGTTTTGAATTCATTGCTTCTTCTTGGCCTTGATGATTTGGAAGGAACCAAGGATCAACAAGTGGTAGCTGGATTTTAGATCACAGGCTTGGAGGACACATGGAAAAGGATAAGATGTGCCCAAGAAACAAAAAATCATGTCATTCATATTTTGTTAGAGTTGTTTCCAATAGCCTCCTTGATTTTAGCAGTTTGTTAGATCTGCTTGTACAAATGTTAGACTAGTATATTTTTGTGGAGAATCGTAGGATAGGAAGGACAACTCACACTTCTAGTTGTTGTCTATTGTTTTTTTTTAATACATCAAATGAATGATATGTTGGGTTCGAATGGTTGAGCAAAGCTCCCTATTTTGTAATATTTTGACTAAAAAAAGTTGTTCTTTGGTTATGTATGAGACCTGAGATATTTTCAATAATAGAAGTCATCCTCTTTTCATCATATTATTTATTCTTACTCTAAAATTCTCATTATTGGATGATCCTTATGAAGTGATGTGGTTGTGTTATAATGTATGTTTGATTATAATGCTGCTATGAATGTTTTTCAGTGTTTTAAACTTTAGTTCAAGAAGTTCTTGTGACTGATTTTTTCTTCACCTAGCTGCTTGAAGGCCTGATGCTTATTGCAGACTTATCCACCTTCTGAACTAAGTCTTCCTTATATTCACCTTTATCCTTAAATCACTGACTGAATTTAATCAAAACCTCATTTTATTATGCATACTAGCCAAGATTTATGTGTTAAAACATTCTTATGTTGAGTTTTGTCCATTTGACCTTTAATCATTAATTTACATTTACAAACCTTTTGATGGGTACTGGGCTTATCCTCTTGCAAACTGAGGGTGAATCTTAGTGCTAACATTCTTGGCACCATTTTCGGGGAATGAATTGGAGATATTTTCTTGGGATTGAATGACAAAGAAATAAAGATTCTAAAGGTGCATTAGAAATCAGTACATTGAAGATTGCAACTTGCACTTGGTGACTCCATTATTTCAGTTGTGGCTCCCAAAGGAAGACACACGAGGTCTACTCCACATCTACCTTTGGAAACACCTGAAGCTGACCTAGAGAATATTATTAAGAAAGGAAACACTTTTCAAGAAGGATTTTAAGTTGCTATACCATGTACTTCTGGTCATTTGCATGATTCTACTTTTAAAACTCTAGTAGCTATATCCAATTCTCCTCTTCTACCCTCTGTTGAAGTTTCTTGATATTTGGATTTTGAATTTTTTCCTGTTGAATACTCTTCTTTTAGCCTCGAATTGAAAGAAGAGAGTTTTGAAACCCTTGTCTCTCTTAATGTTGTAATATGGTTTAGACTTGAGAGCTTAGAATATTTTCCTACTTTGGGTCATCCTACTCCTCCTCTTATCAAAATTGTTGTGACTAAAGAGGAGGAAACTTCTTTTCCCTTGTACCCTATACCATCTTCCTCCAAGACTCAACCTCTTGCTCTGAAAATTGAAACCTCTCCATCCAAGCTCCCTCTTTCTCCTAAAATCAAAGTTGTAGTTGTACCTGTCAAAACTCCATCTCCCCCTTGTTCTCCTACAATTCACAACCCAATGGCAGGTGCTAATCTTCCTATAAATAGGATGGATTCCATATTGGATGCTAGGTATTCCCCTCTTATTTTACCTCAGCCTATGAATTCTCTCCTAGTTGGAGACTACCTTAAGTACATGCCCAAGTTCACAGGGGAGGAAGACATAATTGTAGAAGAACACCTTGCATCGTTTTATAATTATGAAAACAATCTTAACATTGAGAATGAGGATGTATGGATGAGGGTATTTGTATAGATCCTTGATGGTGAGGATAGAAAATGTTTTAGGGGTTTGACTCTTGGATATATTGCTGGGATTGAAGCTTTGGATGACTCTTTCTTGAAACATTGGGGGGATACAAAGTATTTCCTTTATTATATTACAAAATTTGGGTCACTTAAGAGGAAAGAAGGGGAATCTATTTTAGACTTCTCAAAACGATTTAATAAAATGTACAACAAAATTCCCACTGAAATAAATCCTACAGAAAAATTTGCCAAAACTACCTATGTCAGTGCTTTTGACCCTGATTTTTGCCTCCTGTTGAGAGAAAGAAGATCTATCTCTCTAGCTCATGTGCAAGATGCAAATTTGGAAGTAGAATATAACATATTGTTATCTGAAAAAATTAGGGGAAAATATGATAGAGACAAAAGGAAAGGTAGAGTTGAAGCTTCAACCTCAGAATCCCCTATTGTCCACCCTCAAGTTGATGAACTTACAAAATTGGTAAAATCACTTTCTGTTGAAATGGAGAAGTTGAAACTTGAAGGTAAACAAAACTATAGGAACACACAAAATGCTGATGATAGAGGTAATTTCAGAAGACCAAATAATTCCCCTCAGGTCCTCCAAAAAGATCAAAGAAATAGGGATAGGTATGATAAAAAATTCCAATCCCCTCTCCAAAATAACCTTGTTGTTGATGAAGGAGAGGATGAAGAAACTAATCCATAAATCCATTGTCTTGGTGACACCTCTTCATCTCCTCATTTAACCCAATATGAATATGAAGAGTCTCTCATGGATAGCCAATTAAATGAATTGAGGAAAGGGTAAAAAACCAATGACCATCCAAATAAATACAACCTAAGATCAAAAAAGAAAGAGGGAAATCCTGACACTTCTGATCAGCCCACTAAAACAGAAATTATGTTAAAGTTGTGGAAGCTAGCAGCAACGAAAAATATACACAAAACCCCCAGGCATTGGTTAATATCCCTTCCCCATAAGTTAAGGAGATTCTGAAATCTCCATCCTCTTTTAGCTTTGAAAGTGAGATTCAAAAAATCAAAATCCCTGTACCTTTTTTGGAGTTGATTAAGAATGAGGAATTCAAAAGATATCTTTCCAAAATGTTGTAGCCCGATTGATTTGGATTTTATGAGAAGAATGAAATGACTATAGATTATTAACAGGTTCTTAACACAAAATAAAAAAGATACAGTAAAATTGGTTTTCTATTCAATAAGGAAATAAGATGAAACTGTAAAATGCAGTGGAAACAAGCTTGTTGGAATGGTGGTGGCTTATCTATGAGAAGAGATGTGACGATTGCATTCATTCACAAGAAGATGATCACAATGAGGCTCTAAATGATTTTTTTCAATAAACAGGAATTCCAAAAACCCTAGACATCCAAAAACCTAACCCTAGGAGATGAAGCGCCAAAAGTCATGTGGGCCTCGTTTGGGTAATTTAGTACATCAACTTCCTGGGGTTGTAACTTTTGCATACGATCTCCGTTTTAGGCATATGATAGCCTGTTGGAAAGGTATCATCAAGAAGATTAATTTTGGAGGCTCGATCATGCCTTTAACTATAATTAAGAATCTTGATCCCAAAAAACCTTCATTTAGGCCCTCAAAATGGCCCTGAAAGTTAAAACTGCTAAAAATAGTAAATTGCCAAAATTGTCAAAAAAAAAAAATTGAGCCAGTTGGAAGAGGTGGGTGGCCACTGATATCCACCTAGATCACCGAGGCTTCCTCTAATTCCATAGATTCAGTCAACCTTCAATATGAAAAATCAACAATCATCTTGGGACCTTTGGTAGAGGATAGGGATGACTCTTCCCCTCCATTCTACACATCATTAAATATTCATGATAAAGTGTTGCACAACTACTTTATGGACTCAGGGAATATCATAACTGCATGCCTAAAAATTTCATAAATGAGCTTGGGTTGGAAATTAAAAAAACTTGCCATGACCTATACTCATTTGATTCTAGGAAAGTGAAGTATCTTGGGGTTATCAAAGACCTGGTTGTTACCATGTTCCAATTTCCCATGAAAAGTGTGGTCATGGATATTGTGGTGGTTGATGTCCCCCCTTAGTTTGGGATGCTCTTGTCAATATGTTGGATTAAAAGACTAGGGGGGACTTTGGAAATGGACCTTTCATATGCCACTATTCCTGTATTTGAGGGAGAACATAGAAGACTCTATAGGGAAGAACAATTATCTTACATCATCAACAATGAAGCCAATCCTACCAACCACCCTATTTTTGTAGTTGATATTGATTTAGGATCTAGTATATTACAGCTCAATGATGCTTCTAAATCATCTATTGAAATCATAAAACAACCCATTACCTCTTGTGAAGTTCTTCCTCCCAATACCTTGGTTTGGAAGATGTTTTTTGATGGGGCCTCTTCTAAGGAAGGTGTTGGTGTTGGGGTAGTCTTTATTTCCCCTACCCAAGAGATCATATATTTGTCTTACAATCTTGAATTTGAAACTACAAACAATGTGGAAAAATATGAGGCTCTTGTTTTGGGTTTGAGGACTGCTAAAGACATGAATATTGAAGAGCTAGTAGTGTTTGGAGATGTTGAATTAATTGTTCATAAAATCGAAAATATGTATCAAGATAAACACCCTAGGTTAAGGACTTACAAAAATGAAGTTTGGGATCTTGTGGATAATTTCTTCTTGGATTTTAGTATCTCTTTTGTTCCAAGAGAGGATAACACTATGACAGATTCCTTGGCTGTCTCAACAAGTAGTTTCAGAGTTTCTTTTCCCCCTAAACTCAAATATGATGTGGAAGTGAAGTATAGAACCTCTATACTTGACAATGTCAAACATTGGAAGGTATTTGAGGATGATCTTGAGATAAAAAGATTTCTTGAAATTGTGGACGAGTTTTCTGCCGTACATATTGATCAAGATCATGATTATGAAAAAATATCTCATGTTGATATTTTTCTGAATAAAATTGTTGACCATCATATTGTTCAGTTTCCCAGTAACCATATTCCAAAAGGACTAGTCCCCTTGTAGATATTGTTTAACATAAATGATGTTGTTGTAAAGGTTAAAGGTTTAACTGAAAATGTTGATGTGACTGAATGAAATTTAGGTATAGAGGAGCATCCAAAGTATCTCAAATTGTCTAGCAGCTTGTCAAAGGAACAAAGGCTTGAGTATGTTAATCTTTGAAGGAGTTTGCTGATGTGTTTGCCTGGAAATATGAAGATTTACGAACATATGACTAAAACATCATTGAACATAAGATCCCTTTGAAAGAGGAGATCAATCCTTTTAGGAAGAAACTCAGACAGATAAATCCGATGTTGTTGTCTATTATGGAAAAAGAAGTGAAGAAGTTGTTGGATGCCAAGATCATCATTCCTTTGAGATAATCTAAGTGGGTGGCTAACCTGGTCCCTGTGAGGAAGAAAAATGGAGAAATTAGACTATGTGTTGATTTCAAGAATTTGAATAGAAGCTCCAGGAAATATAATTACCCCTTGCCAAAGATGGAGTACATTTTGCAGAGAGTGAATGACTCATATAGGATGTCTATGATTGATGGCTTCTCATGCTACAATCAGATATCTATATTACCTAAAGATAGAGAGAAGACCTCCTTCACTACTCCTTGGGGCACATTCATGTATGCTAAAATTCCCTTTGGATGAATGAATGCAGGAGCAACCTTTCAATGAGAAATGGACATTGCCTTTATTGGGGAGAAGGAAAAATTTGTACTCATCTATCTAGATGACATTACAGTGTTCTCAAAATCTGATAAAGAGCATTACCATCATTTGAAAAGGTCTTCCTGAAGTGCAGAAAGTTTGGTCTATCTCTAAATCCTAAGAAGTCTTTATTTTCTATGAAGGAAGGTAAGTTATTGGGGCGCATTGTATCAGCAAAATGGGTAAGAATTGATTCAAGATGAGTACATTCCATCCATACTTTATCTCTTCCTAGATCCAAGAAAGAAGTCCAGTCTTTCTTGGGGAAAATCAATTTTTTAAGAAGGTTCATCTCTAACTTTGTTGAACTGGTTAAGTACATTACATCCATGCTTAGGAAAGGAAATGAGATGAAATGGAATACTAAGGCTCGAGATTATTTTGACCAAATCAAAAAGGCCTTGACTGAATCACCTGTTCTCATCAACCCTGATTATTCCAAGGAGTTTTTGATATTTTCCTTTGCCTCATTTGACACATTGGTTGTTGTCTTGCTGCAGAAAAATATAGAGAAGTTAGAGAAACCTATTTCCTTTTTTATCACAGCATTGAGGGATGCAGAAATAAGATATGATATCATGGGAAAGAAGGCTTATGCTTTGGTCAAATCCATCAAGGCTTTCAGAGTATATATTCTGCATTCAAAGATTTTTTCTTATGTTCCCTCAACCTCAGTGAAAGAGATACTTATGTAGCCTGACATAGATGGAAAGAGGAGAAAATGGATTGCCAAAATTTTGGAATTTGACCTTGAAATGAAGCCCACTAAACTAGTGAAAGGACAATGTTTAGCTAGGTTGTTGGCTAAATCAAATTGCAAAGATTTAGGGGTTAATTTCATGAACATAAACTTAGAAAATCAGCAAGCTGATTTTGCTGATAAAATCTCTCATATCAACCCCAACTTGGCAGAATACACTTGGTATAAGTACATCATATATTTTTTGCAGAAGTTGAAGCCTCATGATGGTTTGGAGAAGAACAAGGTAAGAGATTTGAAGCTTAAAGCAATACGATATTGTCTCATTGATCATATATTATATTGGAAAGATCCTCTAGGGGTTATTTTGAGATGTTTAGATCCACAGGAGGCCCAAAAGGCCATGACTGACTTTCATGACAGATTATGTGGGGCCCATCACTTTTGGAGAACCACTACCTATAAGATCCTTAGAGCTAGGGATTTCTGGCCTATCCTTTTTACTGATGTTTGTGCAAAGATTATATTTTGTGTCAAATGGAAAAACTTTTCCAGAAAGTAGCAACTCAAATCTTTTCCTTTGAAGCATGTGGTGGTTTTTGGACCATTTCAGCAGTGGGGTCTTGACTTCATTGGGGAAATCCATCCAACTTCAAGTGGTCAACATAGGTGGATTTTGACTGCCACTGATTATTTCATCAAGTGGATAGAAGCCATTCCTACAAGGAGTGTCTCCCACAAGGTAATCATTAGTTTTATTGAGGATATCATGTCAATATTTGGTTGTCCAAGAAATATTGTTAGTGACAATGCTGCCTCTTTTAAAGATGAACCATTGATCAAGTTATGTGAAAAGTATGGGATTACATTAGTCCATTCTACTCCTTATTACCCCCAAGGAAATGGTTTGGAAAAGTCATCTAACAAGAGCCTCATAAAGATAATCAATAAATTGTTAGAAGACAACAAGAAAGCATGGTACTCAAAGATAAAATTTTCCTTATGGGATGATAGAGTTACACCAAAGAGGTCGCTTGGTGTTTCCCCTTTTCAGCTTGTATATGGGGTTGAAGCTATCTTTCCTACTCAACTTTCCTTTCCTGTGGCAATGTTCCTCTAGGACTACCAAGGAGAACTTGATGATATGCTCAGGAGGATACAACAAATGGTAGAAGTACAATAGACTATGGAGAAGCTACTTGACAAATCACAAGACCATCAGCAGAAGATCAAGCAAGCCTTTGACAAGAAGTTAAGCAAAGAGTATTTCCAACTGGGAGATCTAGTGCTCAAGAAGGATGCACCCAAGAAAGACAAAGTAAAACATGGTAAATTTGAAGCCTTGTGGATTGGTCCTTTCAAAATTTCTGAGGTATTTTCAAATAACACTTATAAATTGTAGAACTTGGAGGATTCTGAATTTTTTGGTGGCCCTGTCAATGGGAACTTTCTGAAGACGTATTTTTCTTAAGACATGAGTGGCTTTCCATTAATTGTAAATATCATTTTTTATTTTTCATTTTTGTTTGAATAAATGACCCCATATCCATAGGATAAGACATTGAAGCTACTTGTTCTTGGCAAATCACATGGAGTATGCCATCCCCTGTGGAGCCCATGTTATCACATGAAGTTCTCATGGGTCAATTTTCTCCTTAGGTTTAAATTTTTACCCATTAGTCTTTTTATGTTTGTTTTAATTTTATCTTTATGATTTTCTTATGTTAGTCTAAACAAATAAAGTCTTAGGACTTGCTTCACATTTTGACCCACACGTATGGTTTATACCCTAGGTTCATTTTGTGGTTCATATCCTTGACTCATCAATTGACTTGAAAGATAGAACTATCAACCCCATGACTCTACAAACATGACAAGTCACTCCATTCATTCATTTACTTGATCCTCTCCACTTTTTTCCTTTTCCCATTAAGGAGACAAATCGAACTTTGTAAAGTGCATTGCCAACTCACTAGGCATTTTTGTAGCTCATCTTTATACAGTCTATCTATTTACCATCATTCACCATTATGGAGTTGATGCCATATCTTTTATTGTTTTCAACACCCTTGTCTTCAAAAGGAATATCATGATTTGGTCATTTATGATTTTTTAACTATTTACCAAATTTGAAATCCTACTCCTAGCTCGATGCTGATGAAACTACTAGTCCAAACAAAGCTGTGGATTGTTCTACAAAATTAACTATCCTAGGTGAATTAAGACTAAGGTGGATGCAAACGACTCCAGGCTTGTTTCATATCATCCATTATCAATCTACAACATCCAAGTACTTCATGAGCCATCCATATCTGTTGAAGATCATTATGGTGTTTTTCGTCTTATCTTTTGGTAGAACATGGTGCTACAAACTACAAATTCTCCCACCTACCATCTCCTTCCCTTTGTTTCCACATACGTTGAGACATCTTCATATTCATATTTTACTACACTTAAATCAAGTCAATTTTCTTCATAACTTTGAACTCCCATTTATCCTCTTGGCTCATGTTGTTCACACTGCGCTACAAAAAATGCTGCCAAAACTGCGCTACAGATCCCCTGTTCTAGTGTTTCAATTTATGTGTAAAGCCTTTGCCATCTTCTAGGCTCATAGTTCCAACATTATCCCTCTTCATCCACTGTGTTATCCTATATTTTCATCTCAAATTCCATTTTCAGTGAATGTTTAGGATCCTTTTCCTTAGAACGAGGATGACCCTGTATGGTGTCTTGATGACAGTATAAAACTTGAACAATGCAGCCTCCATACATATCATTTCTCAGAATATTTTCTTCCCCATATTAGTCATCAAACCAATCTCTTATTAGTCCAAAGGTGAATTGGAGGAAATCCCTTAAAGACAAATTAAGGATCACCTTCAAGGTTAAAAGACCTTTTCCTCTTTTGGGTTCCTTACCTCTCATAGCATTTAAGCTTTTGATCTCCTTATTCTATCCATGGATACACCCCAACAGAATAAATCTCACAAGGGTGGGAGTGTGATCAAGACTGAGCCTTCTAACATGCACCTTTTTTATGCTAAGCCTCTTATCAGGGAGGTTTTCCAAAGGGTTGGTTGCCTATCTTTTTGTCAAAACAGGCAGAGGGGACACCTTGAAGTAGTAAGGAAGTTTTCTTTAAACTTTGATGGCACCAAGAAAAAGGTAGGAACCCTTGAGTTGGAGGTATCTGAGGCCACTATTGTAGCAACCAATGATATACCCAACACTAGTGAGAGGTGGTTCAAATCTATGACCCTTAACACAACCTTTTCTAAGGATTTCCTCAAGCGACACTATCATAAAGATAATTTGTTTAAGGGAGTGCCTAGGCACCATCTGGTTTAGGGTTTTGATAAAATGATGAAAATTATCCAGAGGTATTTTACATGTGAGGGAAGATTCAACATGATATACCAGTATCACACTAGGCTCTTACTGCATTTCATAGGAAAAGATTTAATGAATATCCCTTTTTATCTGTTCATAAGTATGGGAAATATTGATGATAGGGTCCAAGCCAAATTTAAGGCCACGGACACTAGTTTTTTCCACTATGGGTCGATCAAGATATTGGTTATGGAAGAATTGAAGAAAACAATCCTTGTTGGGAACAATTCATTGTCTCTACTAATCTGCAGCTAGATATAGCATCTACCCCTCAATCTAGGATGCAGATCCCTTTTCCAACTAGTAGTGTTTCCTAACATGAAACAAGTAAGAAGAGAAACAACAAACCTATTGCCCAAGACAAAGAAGTTCCCAAAGAAATTGATGAAGAAGAGAGGGAAGTCCATCACTCCCCACAAAGAGAATTTTCACCTCAGCCTGCACTTGAACTAGAGGAGGTTCCTTGATCAGCCAAATCCACAGACAAAAAGAGGAGAAATTTTCATTTTCCTTCACCTACTGCAATAGCTCAGACAAGGGTTAGGAGGCCATTCACTATATTATCAACCCACAAAGAAAATGTTGAAACAAAAATCACACTTAAGGTTTATGTCCCAAAGAAAGCTAAATGTAAAAGTGAGACAGTTGGGAAGCCTATTGAGGTCATGAGAAAAATATCTGATCAGACGAAAGACAAAGGTAAGAGTGAATCTACTGAGAATACTATTGAAGTCATAAACATCAACTCTCCCCTTGATAATCCCACTTTCAAGAGATTGATTAGACAACTCAGGGATTTTATAAAGGAAGTTTCCAATTTGAAGGAGCAAAGATTGACTGAGAGGAGGAAGATGAAGGAGCTCATGGATATGTATAATGAAACCCTTGATCTAGCTAGGTACAAAACAATAAGATTCTTGCCTCTCCATAGGAAAATCAAGACTCTATATAGGAAAAACAGAAGCATTCAGTCCCAAAATAGAAATCTCAAAGAAGAATTGCAGCCCTTCAAGAATGATCTAGCCTAGAGGAACTTAAATGTTCTAGCACAATCTGAAATATAAAGAAATACCTTGTAGTAGAGAGGAGTGCCCCTACATAATAAAGAGATGTTGTTGTTACAGAGGAAATTTCTCCTACAACAAGGAGGAGTGCCATATTGAGAAAGTAAATGGCGATTATGACTGATCCATTTTTTATGGTGATTAGTTTTTGCAAGATTGAAGTGTTCAAGGAAATATTATATTTTCACCTACTGGAGGAATCTACACGATCATAGTCCATCTACTAAGATTTTTTGTGTTTTTGAGGATTTGTTGCATCACACAAAAAAAACACAGATATTTCGTAGCGCGTGGCGCTATGGAATCATCCACACAAACTATTATGTAGTTGCGCTATCGAAGGCACTACAAAATCACCTAGCTAGACATAGAATGGGCGCTACGAAATCTACAGAGAAGTTTTACAAATGGGTGCTATAGAATCTACTACCGAATGTGCTACAGAATTGGTTGTAGAACAATTTTAAAGAGGTGGGCTCTACGAATTTTTCTACCAGTTGCGCTACTAAATGATGCTATGAACTGGTTGTTACAGTCAACAGTTTTGAATTCATTTCTTCTTCTTGGCTTTGATGATTTGGAGGGAACCAAGGATCAACAGGTGACATCTAGAGTTCAACACATAGGCTTGGAGGACACATGGCACTTGAGAACATGCACCCAAGAAACAACAAATAATTTCATTTATATCTTGTTAGAGTTGTTGCCAACATGCTCCTTGATTTTAGTAGTTTGTTTGATATACTTGTACAAATGTTAGACGAGTAGCTTTTTGTAGAGAATCTTAGGATAGGAAGGACAAATCACACTTCTATTTGTTGTCTACTGTTTTGGTTATAAACACATCAAATGAATGATATGTTGGGTTCGAATGGTTGAGAAGAGCTCCCTATTCTGTAATATTTTGACTAAACAGAGTTGTTCTCTGGTTATGTATGAGACCTGCGATAATTTCATTAATAGAAGTCATCCTCTTTTCATCCTCTTATTTATTCTTACTCTGAAATGATAATTATTGGATGATCCTTATGAGATGTTGTGGCTGTGTTATAATGGATGTTTGATTATAACGCTACTATGAATGTTTTTCAATGTTTTAAACTTTAGTTTAGGAAGTTCTTGTGACTGAGTTTTTCTTTACCTAGTTGCTTGAAGGCTTGATGCTTATAATAGACTTATATGCATTCCTCACTAAGTATTTCTTCTATTCACCTTTATCCTTAAACCACTGACTGAATTTAATCAAAACCTCATTTTCTTATGCATACTAGCCCAGATTTATGTGATAAAACATTCTTATGTTGATTTTTGTCCATTTGACCTTTAATCATTAATATACATTTACAAACCTTTTGATGGGTACTGGGCTTATCCTCTTGCAATATGAGGGTGACTCTCAGTGCTAAAAAAAGTATGTTTCTTTCATCATGGATGAGACAATTAAGATTCATAGGTGTTTGAGTGGATTTCCATCATTCATCAGTGACAAGATACAATATGATGATCCCAAAACATTGGAGGATACCATAAGGCGAGCTAAATGCCTATATGATAAAAAAAAAATCAAGGCGAACTTTCCAAAAATATTGGGAAGACAAGAAGAAATTCAATATGAATCGGAGGAAGAAGGGGAATAAGCCACCATTCTTTAGAAATAGTCCTTAGGGAAAACCAATGTCTAAAGAACCCAGAATGATTGAGACAGGGGGGAAAATGCCAAGGAAACCACCTATTCAATGTTGGGGTTGTAAAGGAGATCATATGTTTAGATATTGTCCTCACAACGGTGAACAAGTGATAATTGTTCACAATGTACAACAAGAAGAAACAATGGAAGACATGGGAAGAAGTGTTCCAAGGATCTATGTTGCCCTGGAAAACACGCGAGCAGAGTATCAACCACATATGATTGAAGTGGAAGGTATGATAAAAAACCAAACCATTTCTATTTTAATCGATTCGAGATATATTCATAGTTATATAGATCTCGAGATGGTGGAAAGTTTTCATTTTCCAAAAAACAAGCATTGAAAATCTTGGTTGTTGCAGTTGGCTATAGGAGCTAAAAGAAAAGTTAATGATATGGTTAAGTCATGTCTTATGGACATGAATGGACTGAACACCAGGGAACATTTGAACATCTTTCCTGTAGGTTCCTATGACTATCTAATTGGGATGGATTGGTTGGACCAACATCATGCTATCCTAGACTATCATAACAAGGCATTTACTTGCTTAGATGAGGAAGGGAACCTAAGGATAGTGCATGGAATTCCCAAGGAAGTAACCATCAGAGAAATCTCAGTATTGCAGCTGAAGAAATGTTATAGAAAAGTGTGTCAAATATTTGCAACTCATATGGAAGAAACACCTAAAGATAGGGCGTCAAATATTGAAGATTATACAGTCCTAAAAGAGTTTGAAGATGTGTTTAAGGAAATACCAGGATTACCCCCTAAAACAGACATTGATTTCTCCATAAATATGATGCCTGGAGTAGCTCTAGTATGCAATACCCCTTATAGGATGAGTACAACATAATTGAAGGAGTTGCAAATCCAACTTGAAGAGCTCCTGAAGAAAGGGTATATACACCCAAGTGTGTCACCTTGGGGTGCCCTAAGTTTATTTGTGAATAAAAAAAGATGGAACATTGAGACTTTGAATTGACTTTAGGCAGTTGAACAAGGTAACTGTGAAGAATAAGAATCCTTTGACAAGAATCGATGACCTCTTTGATCAATTGAAAGATGTAGAAATATTCTCCAAGATTGATCTTAGGTCAGTTTATCATGAAGTAATAATACATCAACAAGACTTCTTTCAGAATGAGGTATGGTCATTATGAGTTCAGAGTGGTGCCATTTTGGTTATCAAATGCACTAGTTGTCTTCATGTGTTTAATGAATGGTATTTTCATAGAATACTTAGATAAGTTTTTCATTGTATTTTTATATGACATTCTTATATATTCTAATTCAAAGGAAGAGCATGAAAAACACTTGAGGATGGTATTACAAGTATTGAAGGAGCATCAATTGTACTCCAAATTGAGCAAGTGCTCATTTTATCAGAAGCAAAATCATTATTTGGGGCATATCATTTCAGAGGAAGGGATAGCAGTGGATCTTGATAAGATAGAATCCATTAGAGGATGGTCAATTCCAAAGAATGTGACAGAGGTTAGATCATTCATGGGCCTTGCAAGCTACTATAGTAGATTTATTGAAGTATTCTCAAAGATTGCACACCCAATCACTTCCTTGCAAAAGAAGGGTGTGAAGTTTCAGTGGACATTGGATTGCCAAAAGAGTTTCCAACACTTGAAGAAATTATTAACAAGTTCTCCAATACTAAGGATTGCAGATCCAAATGAAGACTTCATTGTATGCACAAATGTATGTAAAGAAGGACTTGGTGGAGTCCTCAGTCAAAATGGGTTTTTGTATGTTATGAATCAAGGAAGTTGAAGGAGTATGATAGGCACTATGTCACTCATGATTTAGAGTTGGCATCCATAGTGCATGCCTTGAAGAAGTGGAGGAACTACGTCATGGGGAAAATGTTTGAGCTGAGGAAAAACCACAATGGTTTGAAATATTTATTTGATCAGTCAACTCTAAATGCTAGGCAAAGCAGGTGGTTAGAATTTCTTAGTGAATATGACTTTGATATAAATCATATCAAAGGGAAATAGAACAAAGTGGTTGATGCACTCAGCAAAAGAGTGCATGAGTTGGATGCTACAACCATTATCATGTACCAATCATATTTGAAAGACATAATTTTGGAGGCTGCAAAATCATATTTGCAATACAAGGAACTAGTGGCAAAATTACAACAAGGTATTTTGCAGCAGCAAACTAAAGACTATAAGCTAGAAAATGGTGAAATTATCATGTATAGGGGCATAATTTATGTACCAAATTTCCAGGAATTGAAAAATATAATATTGAGAGAAATTCATAATGTACCTTATGTTGGGAACCCAGGTTATCAAAAAACTATTGCAGTTGTCAAGAGACAATATTATTGGCTAGGAATGAAGAAAGAAGTTGCTGATTTTATTGCCAAATGTTTGGAATGTCAAAATGTAACGGCTAAGCATCTACACGCAGCTAGTTTTCTATATTCATTACCCATTCCTGAGTGGAAATGGGAAGTTGTAACAATGGATTTCATCACCAAACTACCCAGAACAAACAAACAACATGATTCTATTATGGTAGTGGTGGATAAGCTTACTAAAGCTGCCCATTTTATTCCAGTGAAGGTCACTCCTAAGGCGAGCAACATTGCTTATGTTTATATGGGAGAAATTTCTTGATTACATGGTATACCCAAGACAATTGTATCTGATAGAGATCCAAAATTTACATCAAATTTTTGGAAAGGATTATTTAAGGGATTTGGAACAAATTTGAATTCTAGCACAACTTATCATCCAGAATAAAATGGACAAACAAAGAGGGTGAATCAAGTAATTGAGGATATGTTGAGGATGTATGTGATGGATAAAACATTAAAATGGGAAGTACCTACACTTAGTATAGTTTTCTTATAAAAATGGGTACCAATAATCTCTAAAGATGAGCCCATTTGCGACACTTTATGGCAGAAGTTGCAACACACTGGTAAGTTGGGATAACCTAGCAGATAGAGAAGTGGTTGGGCCAGAATTACTCAGGGAAATGGAAGAGAAAATGTTGAAAATAAAATAGAATTTAAAGGCTGCCCAAGATAGGAAGAAAAGATATGTTGATAAGGGTAGAAATCACGGGGAATTTAAAGTGGGGGACCTTGTATTCTTGAAAGTGAAGGCCAACAAAAGTTCCCAAAAGTTGGGAAATTGTTCAAAGTTGGTAGCTCACTATTGTGGGTCGTTTGAAATACTAGGGAGGATTGGGCTTGTAGAATACATGCCTTCCTTGCCTACATCAATGACCATTCTTAATGTATTTCATGTATCATTGCTTAATAAATATATACCTGATGCTAATCATGTTATTGATTGGAATGTGATTCAAGTGGAGCAAGAAGGCGCTTTCCAAGTACATCTAGTACACATTCTGGACCGGAAAATAAAACAGCTCTGGAATCAAGCCATAGATATTGTAAAGGTCTAATGGACCTGGTACGGTCTTGAGGACATAACTTGGGAGCATGAGGATGCTATGCAGGAAGAATGCCTGCATCTTTTTGAGGATTTTTTAAATTTTGGTTGTATATGTGTATATATATTTCACCGAGGACAATTCATAAATATGGGGAGGGGGATGTAATACCCCTAGGCCAAACCCCCAATTGTAAATGTAAATGAAAATGTACTTAATCTAGTTAGTTGTTTGATATCATTTTCCATGCACCTCTAAGGGCACAATGCACACATGTACTACGCATTAAAATGATGAAGTGTGCACCTTCCAGGATACAACACACAACAAAATTAAGTGCCTGTGATTTTGAGGCTAGGAAGCCTTTGTGTATATGTTGTGTTTTATAGGATGGTGAGCCAGTTATTATAAACTAGGAGGCTTATGTGTTGAATTAGGCTAGAGATCCTATATTCTAAAGGCCAATGAGCCTATTTTTGTATATGTCTTATCATTAATATAATATATCGTTGCATGTAGACTGACCACGATAAAAGAGTATGGGGGACTAAACTCCACTAGTCAGGGAAAGGGGGATAAAAGTTAAGGATAAGGGACTAAGCTAGGGAGATTAAGCCAAAAAAGAATATTATATTAATATTCCTTAAAGTATAAAGTATGGATAATTATTTTATCCTAAGTTCTAAGAATGGTGACAAGTGGGCCAAAGTGGTTCTCAACATGACAAGTGTCAAGTTGGGAACATGCATACATATAATTTGGACTTAGTTCATTTTTCCATTCATTCCATCATCATTCAGAGACTCATTCAATTGTACACTGTACCTGTACCTGTACTCATACCTTCATGTACCTGTACTCGTACCTTCCTATACATGTACCCGTACCTATACCTATATCTGTACCTAGTTAGCTTAGGAATTGGACTGAAGAAGCAGGTTGTCAAGCCCGTGGGATACTGAAGAGGTTGGTTGTTAGGCCCGTGAGAAATTCTCTCAAGGTGAGAGAATTTTTGGGAATTGAATTCCCGAAGGTGCTAAACTGCAACTACTGGGCTCTGAGACTTCCTGTTTGGCCTGTTGCTGAAGCCTGGAAAGGAAGTGGGGCAGCCAAAGGATTTTTTAGCAGAGAAGGGGCACACTTCATGGGGTGAGATAGGAATGTGGGGAATGAGGGATTTTAGGTTGTTAGTTTGAGTTGGTACATGTGACAGAGTCTTTCCTGTTGTTTGAGAGACATCAACCTGGTTAGGAATCCCTTTACTTGGATGAATTTTAGTCCTAGCTCAGGGGTGACCCATTGCTGAGAGTTGTGAGAAACTTGTTCTAAGGCTGGGAGGTTTGTGGAAGGTCTGCACGCATTTGATGATATTTTTACCAAGACAAGTGTCAATTTTGTGTTAAATTACATGTTGCATTATTATTTATATATTTATTTTTATGGGTTTTTCTTATGTGTCCTACATGTGTATTTTTATTATTATTCTATATGAATCTATGCATTTGCAGAATGTATTTGTCTGTTTTAAGTTTTATATATAAAGTTTTGCAAGAGTTTCTCTGTGTATATGTTTTTATTTGTATACAGTTTGAAAATTTAATGTGGAATAACCTAGTTGGATGTTGGGTATGTTACATTGATCATATGCAGATAACTCTCTTTCTAGAGTTTCAACTTCATCAAATTTTAATGCTAATGTGTTTTGGCTAGATCATTTTACAAACATCCCTATGGAGGGGGTTAATGCAGCTGTGTAATATTCAATAGCTAATAACTGAGGAGGAGCTACATCATGAGGAAAATTGATTAAGACATTAAGAAATATTTGGTTAAATTCCTTCACTCTTTCACTTTTGTCCATTCTAATGGCTCCTAGTTCAGTATGTAGAGACACAATTGTTTTTCTTTCTCCAATTTTTCTCATAAAGAGCCTTTCAAAACTATCCCAGTCTGTAATAGACCCTGCAGGTAAAATTAAATACCAAGTAGAAGCTTTCCCCCCCAAAAGTGTAAGGAAATATCCTGCTTACTACATCATCATGTTCAACACCTAGAAGATGTATGGCTAAAATTAAATTATTAGCATGATCTTTCGGTGATCTGGATTTGTCTGGGTCGAATTTTTGGAGGATTTTATCAAACTTACTTGGAATTTAATGAAGTTTTCCAGCCATATTGAGAGCTCCTTAGGCCCTCCATCGAGGTATAACTTCTATGTGGTTCATGTTTTCTCCCATTAATTTTTCTATGGAAATTTTTGGTTGTTCACCTTCGAGTTCTTCTTCATATTCAATAAGGAAACACACAACTTTGCTCAAAGGTACTGGGACTTCTTGTAAAGAAGTTTCAATGAGTGTGTCTACTAAGTTAACGTAAAAATAGGGATCTATATTGGGATGTTATACATGATTTGATTTCCTCCTAGGGAGTTCATAGGCTATAGGTAGTTTCCTAAGCATTTTTCCATAAGAATGTGTAATTCTATGGGTTTCATGGAGCTCTTCCCGTTGTATGTGAAACCAAGTATCAATATGTATTTCACGACTACTTGAAGCACTTCCAAAATTATCCTTTGAGTATTCATAGATAACTTCTTTTTCAGACTCGACTCGAGGGCAAGGTAGGTTGGGGGTCCTAATTACTTATTGAATACTGATTTCGATTATTATTTAATTCATGTATATAATCCATAAAAGATGGACCTCCTTCTACCTCCAATTTTTTTGATGAGTATGAATTTGCCTGACAATAGCAAGGGGTACTCCCTATTATACATTCCCAACTAAAATATACATTATTTGAATTAGGAGTCCCATCCATAATTTGGCCCGATTGCCATTGTTTTCGTCTTTTGTTTTTTCTTACTGGTTACGATCTGATGTATTGATGGGGGGCAGATGGATTTTGTGAATGAAATACAAATATGTATATGAATACCATGTATGTAAAGAAAACTAATCTATTACTAATCTATGCTAACCTATCCTAGCTAAGAGCACACTAGAGTAACTAGTGAGTTATAAATGCAACCAAAATATTACATAACTTTTATACAGTTAGCTACAACAAAAGAGAAATTTTGGAGACAAGTGCATACAAATGTATATAATCAGATTAATCTAGATCAAAACAACATATCTGATAATAACCCACAAATCTCAAGGCATTGAAATATTCAAAGAAACATCAATAATTTCATAATAACAAAGATTGTATGAAATTCAATCTACAACAAACAAGCATTCTTACAGTCCATAGAAACAGTAGTTATATTCACTTGAAGTAGTTCAAAGCTCTGATTTGTTTCTACACATAATTCCTTCTATAATATCTTGTCCCTAATGGGTTCTCAATATTATTTAACAAATTATATGTTCTCGAAAAATTTTGTGGGTCTATACAATGCTTGAAAAGACAAAAGTCCTTTTCAAATGAGCTTCTATCATATTTTATAAAAAAATTAATAAATCCCATGTGTCCTTCGGTCTTCTTCTTGAAGAGGCAGTTACAAAACAATTCATATTCTTTTCCCTAACAACAGGTGTGCAAAAAGGGACGAAATTTAGAGTAGTTAGGAAAAGGATGAAATAAAGGGCATGTCTTATGTCCTTTTCCTATGAACTTTTTCTTCTGAGGTAGGTCATCCAAAATTCCAACTAGTTATAGAGTGATTTGATTCTCCTGTATTTCAGCTGCTCTAATTTTGCATTGTTTATAGAAATACTATCATCGAGGGCACTCATATCCTTTTCTAACATTTTGATGAAATCTTGCACCATCGTATGAAGCTTAACTGGTTGTAGCCAATGTTGATTAATAAGGTCGGTGGAGACAAAGGTAGTTGCTTCAACTATTTGTTTCCTTCAATTTGTGCTATCCTGAAGTTCATTTTACATTTCTTCCACTACTAGGTTCTTTCCAAGCTCATCTAACCTTGGGAGGCGACCATTTATGATCAACTCCTTAGCATATTTGTGCATCCTTGAACATACTACAATAGATTTGGTTACTTCTCGATTAACTCTTTTTCATATCTATTGGCAGTGATATAATGCATACAAATCAGTCTTCCTCCCATATTTTTACGACCTATATAACTCAGAAGGTGCATTATGATTCTCCTTTATCCATATATCTATGTCAGTTGTACCTTCACGGATAATGTTGTAATGTGTCAGCTTCATTTGTATCTGGTTGTTTTGGTCAATGACTACTACAACCACATATTGAAAAAGGTGTAGATGAGAATACATGTCAATAATGACAACTTATAATTCATTTGTAACCTTCTCGGCACTGACTTTGAATATTTGGAGGATTCTTTCATCAACATTTATCTGTTGAAGATTCTCCTCGAGTTCCCTGATCCTTAACTCCTTCTCTTCATTTTTTTGCATAACCTTTGTATGTTATCTATATTGGCATCCATGAATGCATAACTGTCTCTAGTTGTCACCACAGGATCCTTTCTAACATCTCCCATGACTGGTACTTGAGTTATTACTGATATAGGATCCCCTTCTTCCACCAACATCTCCTTAACTCGTTCTCGCACAATCCTGTCAGTTTTACTATCATATGTGAATATTTGAGGATATATCACTTCAGCTGGTTGGAATGGATCCCAAAGCCCAAGGCCCAAACCATTGTCTGTTGTATCTTCCTATGTGCCTACGGTAGATGTTCCTGGGATATCTATGTCCATGGGGTGTGTACTATCCCCTCTACTTTTTGCATTTTTCTTTTTCCTCTCTTCCTCAACAACTTTTTCCCTCGCTTCCTCCGTTGCTTTCTTTGCTAGTTTTGTTGCTACTCTTGCTTCTTTTACTAGCTCCTTTTCTCTTTCTATAGAAGATTTTGCTTTAGCTTCAACTTTGTCTTTTTCTTTGGCACCCTCAATCTTTTGTTTCTTCTTGGAATCTTTCTTCTTGGAATCTTTCTTCTTTTTTAACACCTTTTCTTTATCTCTCCTCCTTTTATCTACTGGTGTTTATTCATCCTCGAAAGATCTTGAATGAGCCAAGATAGAGATGGGAGAAGATCTCCCAACTTCATATTTTTTTTATTATTTTATGGCCGCCTCTATTGCTTCTTCTTCCTACACGATCCGTCCCTTTGGTTGGCCAAGTCTGTTGGAAATGACCTCATTGTACATTCTAGAATTTTTATGCACTTAGTCTTCTTCCCATATTTCAGTAGTATATTCATAAGGGATCTTAACGCTATTGAATTGTTCCCTTACGATATTCCTAGGATCATGTCTTATGAATATCTCTTCTCCAAAGTGATAATAAAGGTAATGGGGGACATATCTATTTTTTAAACCTATACAACATTCCTCCAACCCCATGTATAATAGTCTAGTATGCTACTTCCTGAAGGACAATCTTGTCAGGCACAAATCATGGAAGTAGGTGAGGGGGATTCATCACACCATATATTATTATATAAGTGCCACAATCCATTAGATACCAGTCCCCTATCCTTCTTATGAGTGTTGTGGCTTTGTCTGTCATACAAGGGGGAGTGGTGCAAAATATGAATTCATATAAAGGAGAAAGGAAGTGCTCACAAATTCTTTGGTATTTTGTACGGTATTTGTGCTCGCATATAAATTTTCAATAGATGTGGATTGAGGCATGGGATGGAAACCAAATCCACCCCATGTTTGGATAATTTTTGGATATGCACATTATGTCCAAAATCTATGAGGACTTGTAGAAACTAGGAAATGTTCCTCGTTGTGCTTGTGTTAATGTAGATATGACAATAGTAATATTTTCAGACAATATACCTGCCCAATTGAATGAAACACCTACATCTTCGTAGAAATACATCAAGGGAATGAATCAAAGGGAGAATTGAGTTTCATATGACTCCCCATATAACATGCACAACATAGCCACCAAATACTGATAGGGCCTTCTTAATTTAGTCATGGGGTACCAAATCTTAGGCTTGTATTTAAATTTCTTGTCCACCCTATACCATTTTGGAAACAAGTCTTTCGGTGTATATTCAAATTCACTGAGGAGCTTCCTATCCAATGTTTTATTTCCTTCTTCAATGTGATAGAATTTAGCTATAAATTATGGTCGAAATGAAGCAATAGGTTCCTTTCATGCATTGCAGACATATCAACTATTTATATCGATGTTCTTCAAAATCCATGAAATTGTGTCTGCGCATGGGTAGACCATTGGGTGTGCTACCACCCTAAAAATTCCTAATTTTCTGATATTCCTAAATTATTGGAGTTCATCTGACTCTTCCTCTTCTATAGAGAAATTGTATTTCTTAAACATGTAGAACACTTCCCCCCGTTTCATATTTTTCCATCCTTTTCTAGAAGTACATATGTATCATCATATGTAGCCCCGACAATATCTACCTCTTCTATTTGTTTGGAGTTTCTAGAGGCCTCAGCTCCGAACGCTTTTCTTGTCATATTCTTCCTTGGTGACATGTTTGTACCTATCAAAAAGATAAGTTTAGGACATATTAACAAGATGCGATGTACCATTTTAAGTGCAGCTAAAATTATTGAAAGTAGACAATGCTTAAGCACCTTGGTAAAAATTTGAAGGCATAAGGATAGATGTTAGGCTTTGAAAATTTAAATCGGAGGCCTAGGAAATAACTTCTCTGATACATCTCGAAGAAAATTTTATTGACTGCTCTGATACAGTAGAAATAGGTTGAAAGAGTGGAGATTAGAAGAGTTAAGGAAAATTCCTCCGATCGCATCAGAGGAGTTAGTAAGAACTCCTCCGATGAGATCAAAGGAGTTAATTCCCACTCTTCTGATAGGTCATCAAAGGACTCATCATAAGCCTCATAGTAAATATCATATCACTTGAAAGAAACTCTTCCAATCATATTGGAGGATTTTAAATTAAATCCTTTGATATGGTCGGAGGGGTTGTTTTCAATCATTCTGATATGATTAGAGGAAAAATATTCAACTCTATTGAACACATTGAAGGAGTTAGTAATAACTTCGTTGATGTGTTCGGAGTTAGATTGAAATCTACCGATATTTAAAAAAGTAGGGATTTCTATGAGTAAAGTAAGGTGATTTTGAGGTGAGGCCAAAGAAAGGGTTTGGAGGTTTGGGAACCCTTGGAACCTTTTTGATTGAAAACTATGCCTGCAAGGTAAATCTTAAGGCTTGAACGGATCGGTTGTTAGGATGGAAATAAGATTTTTTGTGATGAAGAATATAGAGAAGAATATATAATAGTTAAGGGATTATCGAAAGGTAAGGTGGCGAGGGGGAAAAAAAACCATCTAGCTAGGGTAATGAAACAAGAACCAAAGATAAAGTTTAATAAAACGAAAGTAGACCTAACCCTAACCTTAAACAAAATAAGGTAGGATGTTCTTACCTAGAATCTTGATGCCACATCATGAGTAGGGATAGGTAGAAAGCTTGAACTAGGTATCTCGATGTGTTTATCCTTGTGTATCATCTTACTCAAATCTAAATCAGGTGAAAAAGACTCAACCATGTTATGTTTATATAGCCAAAAAGATCGTTTTGGCATTAAATGCGGTAGGTGGGGTCAGTGTGGTCAGAGGGTCGGATACAATGTTCTCCGATCATATTGGAAGCGATCAGGGGAACTCCTCAGATGTGTTCAGAGGAGTTATAGTTAACTCCTCCAAACACATCAGAGGAGTTTCCTCTAATTTGTGCGATAAAATTACATATCGAGGTGGAAGAAAGTAACTCCTCCAAACTGTTCAAAGAAGTTGGAAGAAAATCCTCCAAACCGTTTGGATAAGTTGAAATAAACTTTGTCAATTTCAAATTTGGATTTCAACACCAAGTCTTTATGATTTTTTCAAGTAAGAAACATGAGTTTTCTAAGTATCTTAAGATGGAGAGGGAGACTTATGAGGGTTTCTCTTAGGCTCAAAATATATGGGGCTCCATTTTCTAGGGAGGTAAGAAAGATCAAATGGAAAATGGAGGGTTGTAGTGCCTACCACAACACAAGTGTTAAGAGAAAAAAATTGAATGCCAAATTTAGTAAATGTGATTCCTTTTAGAAACAAGTCCATTACTTGGGCCATGTTATTTCTGAGGAAGGAGTAGGAGTGGAACCCAAAAAGATTAAATCCATCATGAATAGTCCTGCACCAAAATATGTGAAAAAAGTGAGGTCATTTATGGGTTTGGTTGGGTATTACAAAATATTCATACAAGGATTGTAAAACATTGGTCACCCAAATACTTCACTTCAGAAAAAGGGATTGAAATTTGTTTGGACAACATATTGTGAATCTAGTTTTTAGCAGTTGAAATTGCTTCTAACCCATGCACCTATTCTGAATATTTATGATCCAAATAAATATTATACAATATGTACAAATGTTTGCAAGGAGGAACTCATAGGGGTTCTAATGAAAGAAGGTCGTGTAATTGGTTATGAGTCAATAAAATTGAATGAATATGAGACTCATTATTTGACTCATGACCTAGAGCTTGCTGCCATAGTGCATGATCTAAAGATGTGGAGACACTATCTATTGGGAATAAATTTTGTACTCATGACTAACCATAGTGGGATGAGATATCTATTTGACCAACGCAAATCAAATGTTATACAAGATATATGGATTGCTCTTATCAGTGAATTTGATTTTGAAATATGACACATTAAAGGTAAGGAGAGTCAAGTAGCAGATTCAATTAGCAGAAGTATGCAAATCACTCACATGGCTTCCATAAGCACATGTGAATCATTTATTAAGGGAATAATTAGAAAATAACAAGAAGAAGATGAACACTTCAGGAGTGTAAAATCATACTTGAAATAGGAAACAAATAGGCCAAAGTATAGTGGATATCAATTGTTAGAGAGAAACTTATTGACCTAGAAGGGAAGATTGTATGTTCCATGTTTAGTTTAATTGAAGAGGATAGTAATGGATGAGATTCATAGAATCCCATATTTTGGTCATCCTCGAAAATAGAAATGATAACAACCACAAACAAGTTGTATTATTGGTCGGGAATAAAAAATGACATATTTGAGTACATTGCTAAATGGTTGGAATGTCAACAGGTCAAAGTAGAAAACAAGCACCCAACAGGGTTGTTGTATCCCTTTCCAATTCTGGAATAATGGGAATTCATTTAAATGGAATTCATCTCTAAAATAACAAGGACAAAAAGAAAATTGATTCAATCATGGTTTTCATGGATAAATTGGGCAAGGAAGCTCACTTTATTCTAGTGAAATACACCTACAAGGAAATCAACATTGCTAATATTTTTATGAAGGATATTTTCAAGTTGCATGGCATTCCAAAAACGATCATATCAGATCGAGATGTCAAGTTCACTTCAAAATTTTGGAAATATTTGTTCACAAGTTTTGGGACTCAATTACCATTTAGCACAGCTTACCATCCCCAAACTGATGGAAAAACAAAGAGGTTGAAAAGGGTATTAGAGGACATGTTCACGATGCATGCAATTCATCATCCCAAGAAGTGGGAAGACTACTTACCCTTAGTATAATTTTCCTACAACAATGGCTATCAAGAGTCATTGAAGATAATCCATTTTGATGAATTATATGATAGAAAGTGTAACATAATCAGATGGGATAATCCAGTATATCATATCACTCTTGGACTAGACATGTTAAAGGAAATGGAACTCGAACTAGAAAAGATAAAAAATAATTTGAAAGTGGCTTAAGGCTGAAAAAAAAAAGTTATGTAGAAAAGAACATAACTCAAAGGGAGTTCAAAGTGGGAGAACATGTGTATCTCCAGATCAAACGTAAGAGAATATCCCTAAGAATGGGAACTTGTGCCAAGTTGGAACCATGGTATTGTGTTCCATTTTAAATTGTTAAGAGAGTGGTATCGGAAGTCGACAGGCTAGCCTTGCCTCCCACAGTGAAGGCACACAATGTTTTCTATGTATTTTTTTTTAAGAAATTTGTTCATAATTATAATCATGTAATTGATTGGTTTTTTATTCAGGTGGAATCTAAGGGATAATTTCAACCTAAACCTCAATGCACAATAGACAGGAAAGAGACACTCCTTCATAATTGAGCCATCGTGCAAGTCAAAGTGTGGTGGAAACGTTTTGGGGTAGATGAGTCCAGATGGGAGTTAGGGGATGCCATGAGAAAGGCATACCCATTTTTATTCATTGTTGTAAATAGCATTTAGGTCGGCTGGTAGAACACCAAGGACAGTGTTCCTTTAAGGGGGAGGGGAATGTAACATCCCATTTTCCCTAGTATTTCTAAATGTTTTAGTAATTCATGGCTAGTATGTTTAATGTTTTGGACCTTGATGAAAAATTAAAATAATAAAATTCATTTTGGTGATAATTGAAAGAAAATTGTCGATGGGTTGATAATTTACACAAATGATTCCATGAGAGGGAATGGTGAGGGGGAACCATTAATATTTGATATAACCCTTTCTAGGAAGTACCCTATTGAATTTAAAACATTCAAACCCAAAACTGTCCTCTATCCTAAAAGATTTATTTACCGATCAAGATGGTTGTTGGGTGGTCCTCAGAAATCAAAGAGAGAAATGGAAAAGTACCCATCTGGAAATTTCTTATCTGACCCACAAATTTGGGAAATTGGAAAACAAAATCTTGCTGTAGAAGGAAAGGAAAATAAGGAAAATCGCAGGTAGAGTAGAGAGGTCACAAACGGTTGGGTCTAGGGACCAAATCTGAGTGGAGAAGAGTGTGTGAAACTTCTTTGGTTCTTAGAAAAATGGAGGGAAATAAATTTTTGTATGTTCTGGGTAAGAAGATAGAAAATACATTCTCTAAACCAAGATGATCAATGGGGCTACGAATTTGGGTATTTAGTTGTGACTTACTGAGTCAAGGACATTCCCCCTTGCATGGTGGAACATGAGATATATATATTGATAAATTATATTAGTGAAGGAGAGTGGTTTTCCTCTTTCTATTTATGTTAATGAGTGATAATATCCCCTCATGGAATCATCTTCTAGCTAGGGGGTGTCCAACTACAAGGATAAACAAAAGACATATGTTCCTATGGTTGGGTAGAAAGAGGCTCATCCA
This sequence comes from Picea sitchensis, assembly GCA_010110895.2. NCBI lineage: Eukaryota > Viridiplantae > Streptophyta > Pinopsida > Pinales > Pinaceae > Picea > Picea sitchensis. The sequence goes on from SNQJ01S0005586.1 coordinate 136,401, forward strand.
TCAACAATTTTCAATCTACTTTTAACTCTCATATAAGTATTTCAGTAATGTGTGTATGCCATGATAATTTTCTTAATACCATAGGATTTATGCTTTGTTTTTTTGAAGAATTGATATTCTATTTAAGTAGTGAAATTTATTACTTCATATGTTTGGTTGAATGTAAAATATGAAGAGAGTTGTGAAAGAATACATTCTATTGTTTTCCTATGACTATTTCTATTTTTATACACTGTTGTGAGAAATTGATTGTAACTTTGAATAAGAATATAGTGCTAGTTGGGCATTTGCATCTCAATTGTGTTAATATAACTCATTGGTAGTAGTGAAGAATAAGTTGTCAGAGTGTTCACAAAACATATGAAGTTAAGAATGTATAAACTCTATTAAATAAAATATTGATAATAACTTTGGTTTCATAAGCTTGGGATAATTAGTGGAGAAGACAAGGCATTTTAACACGAGGAAGATGTTTGAATACTAAGAGGAGGGGTGAATTATTATGAGCACTTTTACCACTTTTAACCACAATATACAAACTTCAATCTTATCAGCACTATATCATCAATATATAATCTATGATTTCATTCAATATATCATGAACATATAAACATAAGTAGCATCACATCAACAACATCACATCAAATACACAGAACATCAAGATTTATGTGGAATACCAAATGGGAGAAAACTATAGAATGATTTTTTACATATCAAAGAAAACATTCATTGGAAGCACCAACTTCTCAATTCTCCAGCTACAATTGTAAGGAGGCTATGACCCCCTATTTACAGGCTCCAACTTGAAGGAAGCTACAACTCCCTAAATTCTCTATATCTAACCAGAAGGAGGCTCCAAACCCCTAATTCTTAGGATCCAACCCGAAGGAAGCTCCAAGTCCCTATGTTCTCCGGCACCAACCAGAAGGAGGATACAACCCCCTTTCCTTTCCCCATCCTACTGCCATGAAATATAAATGTAGAATAATTGTCACTACCACAATCACTACCACTGTCACTGCCACTATCACTACCACTTCCACTATCACATCAACCTGTAACCTATCAACTTGTCATTGTATCCAACCTGTCACTCTAACTGATACTCAACATCAATGATACCAAACCCACAATCACCAACGGAACCTCTCAAGTATATTCTCAACATAAGAAACACATGCCTCTATCAATATCACCAACATACCATCACAAAATATCTGTCGCAACCATGTACCCAAGCATGTACCAAACCATCAACCTGTACCATACCAAGAATCAATCATGTACCATAACATGTATCGCAACAAGTGCAAAAACCATGCACCAACACCTATATCATACCATGGACCAACAATATATCTCAACCATATACCATATCACTCAATCATTCCATACACCATATACCATAAGATATACCAAGAAAGTACTATCAACGATGTACCTCAATCAAGTACCAACCTCACCAAGGCATGCACCTCATACATGTATTAAGAATATGCATCACATCATGCACCAAATATGTGCCTCATGCATGTACCAATGCCTCAATAAAATACAAAGGGAAAAACCATCAACATGTAACTCAGATGTACCTAAAACCATGAGCCTCAAGCATGTGCCAACATCCATAAACCGTGTACCATGAGATAACATCAAACATGTGCCATATCACTCATATACCATACAACAACCATATGCCAAGTATCCAATATGTGCCTCTAACAATGTATCATATCATCACCAAGGTGTACCATGCACAATCACTACCATGGCATGCTTCAAGAATGTACCATAACAACATAAGCATAAGCCTCAAAAACTAACACATGAGAATACATGTTATCGTGTAGACACCTTGTTGTATCATATAACAAATGAGTAAACCAAACTAGGCATCAACAACCTGGTACAAGCATTACTTCTCAACCTTTCACACACCCTTTCACAAATCTGTGACTTGTTCCTCTACTTCCCACGGATATCCGTGCTTTCCTCCACTACAACTTGTATACATTCGCGCCCTACTGACCTATAACCTACAGATTTATTTTCTTCTTTGTTCGTCCATGTTTTCCTTCACTAAACTCTGCGTATTTCCACACTTCTATGAGTCTGCAACTCACCGATTTACACACTCTTCCTTCACTAAAACTTGTGGATAACCTTAGGAAAACCCTATAATAGTAAGCTCAACTTCGTTCCTTCGAATCTTCCAACTTCTCTGTTCACTAAACTTCGTTGCCTCAGACTCACTGTGTTAGATATGTCAATAGCACCTTCCCATAAGACTTTACAACATGGATATTCAATGTTCTCGATAGGTGTTAATAAGAGTCTCTTGAAGTCTTATTTATACTTTCCAAGTGACTTCCTTCAGGGGATAGCTTGTAACTATTTTACCCATTTTCCTTATTTTAGTGATAACCAACACTCTCTTGTTGCAACCACTTTACCCTTAATTAAATTCTTGTTGAAACTAATTTACCCTTAATAAATGACCTATAACTTCTTGTTGACCTTCTAGGGGCTTCTAGATCATTCTTCGAGGTCCTCCAACTTCACAAGACCATAACTCCTCAACCGTGAGGAAACCTGTGGCATACCACCTATCACCAAAAATGGCACGAGGAGGACTATCCATATATTAGTGTGTTAACTACATTTTCACTGTCCTTCATGTCCTTATTCCTCAAATAATTTTGGGTCTCATGACCACACCTCTGGGGCTTCGTGCAGATTTCATAAAATGAACCCAACACATCTGCTAAAATCAGCCACTCTTGTTGACATAAATGGCAACTAACTCACCATCAATATCGACCACAACTATAGGGTATCTTGAATTCTCTAAGGGTTGATATCAATGGTAACCAACTATCCAACAAAATATGTAACTAAAATGAAATTACGAATATATATTTTGTATTTAATTTATGTCTTATTAATACATGGTAAGAATGGAATTCTTACATGGATTTACTCAGTAAAACCATGTCCAAAGGTAAAAACTTGATATAGTGGCTCTTCCCTAGATAATAGTAAATATTTTCTTGAAAATAGGTGGGTATTAAGTTCTGGTAAAAACACAACTTTTATTGTGGATGGTTTTACCATTCACATAATTTATTTTTCCTGGAAAGAAATTCAAATGATTAAATATATACATGTATATATATTTTAATAAGCTTTCTTAAGAAAAATATGCATGATGAAGGGAGGATAGTAACTCCTAGTATTTTTTCCCAAAATTAGTGTTTATTGTCTTAATAAGTTGAATATTAAGAGGACGAAGTCCTATATTAAAAACCATGAAATTCTAACCTAGGCACATGAGCGAAGAAGATGTAATTTTTCCTTTTTCTGGACAAGGAAATAAATTTTTCTTATGTTTTCCAATCATAATAATTTCGCACTACACAAAGGTCTATGTAATATTCAGGGAAATCGTTGTTAACGTATTTTTTTTTTATTTAAATTAATCAAATGCCTGGAGTTATTTTACTTTTTCCTCAACATTATGAAATATATTTTTATTTAACTCCAATCGAAGCTATCAGGCACTGAGAGGTCAAGTTGTAAGGTCCATGAGCTAAGTAAGAATCCTTAGGTCCAATTACTAAAAAAAAACGTAATATAAAATATATCATTAATCCCATCAATCCATCAAGCATCGGGGAATTGAGATTTTAAGGTAAGCGTGAGTGTGGTTTATCGAAGGGATGAAATGGCCAGTGTAGTATAATATAATGTTATTATATTAATAATAAAACCCCACCTGGATATCGTGCATGGGGGATTGAGAATGGAGGTGCACATGATACGTGATAGAATCGGGGCCCAATATGGCTGACTTATTATATTTTTAAATTAATAATAATATTGAACCCCCACCGGGTTATCGAGTATTGAGAGTTGGAAAAAGATTGGTGCGTGTGGTAAGCTGGGTTATCGAGTATTGAGAGTTGGAAAAAGATTGGTATGCGGTGGTAGCTATAATTGTTTATTACATATATATATATACATATATATATATATATATATATATATATATATATATAAACTTGAACTCCATATACCCCAGAGAATTATAATATGATAATAATACCTTAAATGCCATTGTTTCTTTTGTCACTTGGGTGAGCAAAATAAGACTCTTGATTGCTTAGTTCGACTAGATAAACAACACAGAACAATGGTTAGCAGATTAGTAAACCTGCAAACAATAAAACATGTATCAAAGAAAAATAAAATGATAAATCAAGTAGCATGAGTTAAACAACTATCAACAAGAGATGCAAAATATTGAACACAAAGAGTTGGTATCCAATAAACACTGGTCTTCTTAATTTCAGAACACCAAGAGGAGAAATATGAGATTTGTGAATCCCCTATTTATCCTAAGGGAGGGCTCTTGAATCCCTCAATATAGAGATTCTACTCTTATATTATAACTTGAAAATGGTGAAGAAATGTCTAGAAAATCTCCCTAAGAGGTGGAAAGTATTTCCTTTTCTATACTTTCTCAAATTGTTCTTGAGAGAGGAAATGGTTTCTCCAAGAAGATTTGAAAAACATAACACTACAATAAACTTCTTCTTATTTTGCATACAATGATCCTCTATTTATAGGAGGATTGTTATATATTTCACAACTAGTTTCAAATGGGAATGGGGAGTCCTTTGAAGGTACTTCCCATCGTTTCAGTGATCCCAAGGTAGAATTTTAAGGCGATTTTGGGGTAGGGTCGAGATCTACTTCATCCATGAAGTGGTTGAGGACTGACCAAAATCATCAATGGATTGTTTCCGCATCTGCATGGATTTCTTGATTGTCAGTTGTGTGGCCCATGTACCGTGTGCATTTTACATTGTGTTAGCTCGTGTGGATGTGCACGCGTTGTCTTTGTTGAATATGTGTGGAAATTCAGGATCTTTTTTGCATAGTTTTGTGACTATCTTGCCAATTGTGATTGTGATCCTCCTGTAATTATTGGTTTTATGTTTTATTTGTGTTGATTGTTTATTCATCAATTGTCTATATTTGTATGAGAAATTTTTGGGTGATAACATAATCCCCCTGATGTGTGAGGTTAGGAGCATATGTATAGCTGAAATACATCATTTTTTCTTTCTGCGGAAATTTCCATAAGAATAGGATAGTTGTAGTTGTTTATAAGAGGGACGGTGAGAGAAGCCCGTTAGAGGAAAAGGGGATTCGAACTAATGCCAACATTCTCTGAAAACTGAAATGGAATTTGTGTACAAATGAGGCGGGTATGCCCCATACTCGTGTCATGAAACCAGAATAATATGACTGTAACTGAAAATTGTTGATGAAGTGGATGGTTTCATTGCCCTCGGGGGAATCAATAACAGTCGATGACGGTTCTATGGACTGAAGTGTCTTGGAATCAAGAAATGGAAACTAGTGTAATCTGTCAATAACTTAGAGGTATTTATGACCTAGAATCTTCATAGGTCTTCGATGATGACTAAAAAACTGCAACGGTCGTATAGTAAGACCCACCGTAATAGGAAATTTTTGTTGGAGTTGAATTTTACAAGGATCAACGACATCAGAAAGAAATAATGAATATTTATGTGTCATTTGATACTGCTAATTGATAGGGGAATGAGAGCTAAGATACTCCCACCTTCCTGGAAACTTTTTTTGATGTCAACAAGGAAGGGGGCGCAACTATAAGAAGTAAAGGGTTTATTGTCATCGATTTGATCAAAATGTTATCAGGGATTGTATGGAGGAAAGGTGGATGAACTGGTGACATGGACGAAGCTAAAACTGGATGGGACGTCAGAACTACCCTTGCTTGGGGAAAACGGGATGACGAAAACAACCATAAAACACAATATCGTTTCATGGGGACGACTAGATATGAGGTAAAATGTGGATGATAGGTCAAAATATAGATATTAAGGATAAGGGTGTCAATGGTAGTCAATATTTGTCTATGGTAGGGATATATTTGTAGAGATGGTGATGAAAATTACATGCCCCAACCAAGGAAGACATGGGTTTTTGTGTTCCAAGGAAAAATATGCCACCGGTTGCGATGGAAAAAATCTATGCTACCTGTTGAAACTTGGAATGTGATTTATACAAATAAATAAAGAATAATTGGGTTGAAAGTATATGTATAGAAATGGGTTCCCCAATGAAGTATGGCTTGGATGAGTGGGGAATAAGTAGGGGGTGAAATTGATGAAGGGTTGGAGGCCCCATAGGTGGGTTTTTGTACCAGGTAGATGGATGGAGGATGATTTTTCATATGGGTAATTGATGTTGGATGATATGGAGGGTTAATGATCATGCTGAGGTGCATTTAAGGTAACCAAAATCATGATGTGGGATTCCATAATGGGGTGGTTGGCATGATGATGAGGAATAAGTATGAGGTTTTATTCTATGGTGTAACAATACCAGGACTCTCGATCCTAATGGATAAAACAACATCAGTGTCAAATAAGCTAAGGGTTAAAGATACGTGGGACAACTCATGGCGGTGAGAATTCTACCAGTTGATAGTGCCTTAACGCAATGGAGGTGATGGTACTGTAGAGTTGGGTGTGGGGATCCTAAGGATAAATTTCAAGGGGTATTATTGGGATACACATCTATTTGCAGAGGGCATGAGTGTATGCCATTTGTGATCATATACCTAAAGGGGTCATGGGGCAATCCATAAATATAAAACAACAATGTAATTGGTAGTTTGGATGTTTTTTCGGACTCCGCGTGGATGAATATAAAAAATAATGCACATGTCCTATCCGACATAATGTCCTTACCCTAAAATAGCACTGGACCTCAAAAACATCACTCGATAGTGGGGTTGGAACCCACTTGAGAAGATACTAGTGAAGGGATGAACAACCAGTTATACTGAGGGGTGAAAGGGGCATATCCCAGAAATACTGGTGATATTTCTCGACAACCATTCAAAATCTTATTGAGGTGCCATTGCAACCCACAACCGCCACCTTGGGTAGATAAAACCTATATGTTTGGCCAATAAGTCACCTTAATCAAGAACGACATTTATATTTCTGGCCTCAGGAATCGATCAGAGGATGGATGCTTTCAAGGGTTGGGTGAGCCAAGGAGGCACGAACAAAAAAACTGGACCTCGAACTTTGACCCTTCACAGGTGTATCCCTTCCTTATGGTGTAGGAATTATTGATTAGGAGTATTTTGGTATCCTATTTCGCAACTTTCTAAGTTTCAATGAAAAGATGATGATGGGGAGTTATTTGGATGCCTATCCCCAAAATCGTAACTTAGACTACCAAATTCTTTTGTGTTCCTTATGTGGAGGTTAGTAGTGGCTTGATTTTGGTTGTTTTTAGGAGGTGAAAATGGGCTATGAATTTAGGGTCATGGGATAACCTCATTGATTAAAAATGGTGTGCACAAAAAGATCTTTACTAAACAAATGAATCCCTTCTGATCTTCCCAAATCGCTTATGAGAATGAAAAGAGCATACTATGGTTTCAAGTATCTAATAAAAAACCTTTTGAATATGTGATGTCTACAAGAAGTGATGGTGCGTGATGAACTTTTAATAAGTTAAGTGATCAAATTTTTGCATGTGGACATCACTTGGTCCTTCATAGTTGTTGCTTACTTCTAACTTACTAGATTTCACAAACAATCCTTGCAAAAATTGAAAAATCCCTAGGCAACTAGCATGGTGGACATGTGAGTCCTTATGATTGAGATTTAATCTCCCTATAATGTTATACAATCTAAGAAAGATTTGAAACTATTCCCACATTGTGAACATGTGGGAATGTGTGGGCCCTTACAATGCTTTAAACTTCCTAAGTGATCTATTCTAAGAATTTGAAACTGTCCTAAGATTGTGCACATGTGGGAATGTTTGGGCCCTTACAATTCTTTGAGATTATGTTTCAAAAACAAGCTAACAGGTATTGGCCTCTCCTAAAATGGTTGATTTAAAGGGATATGAAGGTTTCTTCAAGAAATCTCTTTTTCTTATTTCCAAGATCACACAAGCATGTGAGGAAAGAGCATACTCCAAGATTGTCTAAATAGCCTTCTAGTCCCAAATTAATGTGATGTTTTTTTAAAAGAAAATATTTTAATGAAATTCAAATGCTAAACTTTAATCCATCCATGTGGTAACCAAGGAAATAAAAATATATTATGGTTCTCTTTAATCCCCCTAGAAGTCTATGTGTGGCTAAGTTCTCTATGCAAGAATGAATCTCAATCCTTCTTGTTATGGCTTTTATAAAGTGCATAACAGAAATATAAGCTACTGGAAAAAACTCAGCATCAAAAGCCCTTACAATGTAGAGAAAAATATCTCCTCTACATATTTTCGCACAGACAATCATGCAAAGTGAACAGACCACGCAAAATTAAAAGGATACATATGCGTAGTTCCATGAGTACCACATGACTATTTTTCCCGAACCCACGAACACACAAGAAAATGGTGGGCCGAAAATTTAAAATGGAATCTTCCAACAGATGGATAAATTGCAATGTTTGAAGGGTAGGTTGAGCTGGTTTTGAACCCTACAAACAAAATATAGAGAGAATAGAAGGCCTAAGATTCCAAAGGGGGAGGAATTTGATCCCTAATCCCTAGTATGGTCACCAAATTGTTGGGTTCCTTTTGTCACCTAGGTGATAAAAAAGAGGACTCTTGATTGCTTAGTTGGACTAGCTAAATAAACACAAAACAATGGTTACTAGATTAGTAAACCTGCAAAAAATAAAACGTATATCAAAGAAAAAGAAAATGATAAACCAAGAAGCATGAGTTAAACAACTATCAACAAGAGATGAAAAATATTGAACACAAAGAGTTGGTATCTTATAGACAATAGTCTTCTTAATTTGAGAACACCAAGAGGAGAAATGTGGGATTTGTGAATCCCCTATTCCTCCTAAGGGAGGGCTCTTTAATCCCTCAACATAGAGCTTATACTCTCCTATTATAACTTGACAATGGTGAAGAAATGTATGGAAAATCTACCCAAGAGGTGGAAAGGATTTCCTTTCCTATACTTGCTCAAATTGTTCTTGAGAGAGGAAATGGTTTCTACAAGAAGATTTGAACAACACAACACTACAATAAACTTCTTCTTTTTCATGCAATGATCCTCTATTTATAGGAGGATTTATAAATATTGCACAACTAGTTTCAAATGTGAATGGGGAGGATTTTGAAGGTACCTCCCATCCTTTTAGTGATCCCAAGGTGAAATTTTAGGGTGATTCTGGGGTATGTTCAAGATATACTTCATCCCATAAGTGGTTAAGGCTTGACCAAAATCATCAATGCGTCGTTTCTGCATCCACTCGGGTTGCTTGATTTTCAGTCGCGTGATACGTGCACTATGCACATTGTACACTATGTTATCCTGTGTGTATGTGCACACACTATCTTTGATGAATATGTGTATAAATTCATGATCTTTTTTGCATATTTTTGTGACTATATAGCCAATTTTGATTATGATCCCCCTGTAATTATTGGCTGCATGATGTATTTATGTTGACTATTTCTTCATCAGTTGTCTGTATTTGTATGAGAAATTTTTTGGTGATAACAACCACCATGTGTGTTAATTTATATGCCTAGAAGGGGATGCCAAGATATAAAATTATAATGATAATTAAAATCTATCGAGATGTCATGCACCAGGATTTGGAGAAGGGATGGTGTGTGGAATGAACTATATTCTTGGGTCAGTTAAAGGATATTATAAACTAGTTTCAGAAACCCCTGGTGCATTTTTAATAATAAAAATAATATTTAATTCTCCCACCGGGATATCGTATAGCAAGATATGAAGAAGCAAGGGTGCGTGCGATAAAAGGTACACATAGGGGATGATATAATTAATGGCGTAATTAAATCCCGGTGATATTTAATAATTTCTTAAAAATAATTAAGTGAGGTGCTTTAATTAAATTAAAATATAAATATTAATTCCCTACAGGGATACCAGAGCTTGGAAATGCTAAGAAGGTAGCTTTGAAAATTAATATGCCTGGGGTAAAGTAAACCCTTGGTATTTACCGGGTTGGTAATTAGACTAATCAAAATGCCATTACATGATATATTCAATTAATGAGGATTAATCAACATAAAAGTAGATTAAATAAATAAATCCTAAGGAAAGAGTTTATAATATAATGATTAATTAACCTAATAATAGTTTTAGGCATGAAGAGTTTCATTCCACATGTACCACGTTTCAATCCATATGGTGGTTCTAGGATGAGCCACATGTCTAGGTGTCCAGTTGGACTACCAACATATCACCCATTAGGAGGTTGTGATGAGGTGGTGTTGGAATGGGCTGATACCAGATAGGTTGATATCGACATGTCAGGTATTGGCTAAGAATGATTCAAGTGGTGTTGGAATGGGTCGTTACCTAGTAGGTTGATATTGGCATGTTGGGTATCGACAGAGAGAGAGAAGTTAATGGTGATGAGCATGGAGGGGTTGAGGGCCAACAGGTCGGGGGCCTCAGTGGATAAATTACCATGTGGGTGGTGTTTCATTAGCCATGTCAGAAACCATGTATGCACTAGTTGAACCACATGGATGCCACGTGGGTTAGGAAATAAGACTTGAGACTTTAGGAAGCTATAACTTTTGATCCAAAGCTAAAATTTGAGCATGATTATGGTCATTGAAAGTCTCTTGATGAGAAAAATACAATGATGCCCTCAAAAAGAGGCTTTGAGGTGGATAAGGAAAATAAATATTTTGATACCCTGCCCCTTTAAGAGAACCTTAGGGGAGGGCAGGTTACCTACCCATTTGGGGGGGAGAGATTAGATTGTGCAAGATAAAGACAAGTATACTTGAGAGGAAGGGGAGGGACCTCTTCCTAGATCAAGTCAACAGACACAAGGGGATCATCAAAGCTGACATTGGAAAGGATATCATCAACTTTATTAGCCTTATGCTTAACATGATAAGTGACAAGGGAAGAGATACAAGATATGATAGAGCCAAGGAGATTAGTCAGTGTCTCCAAACACCAATGGGTGGAGATATTGGATGGAGAAGAACCTAGTTGGATCTTGGAGAGCATGTGAATAATGATCTTGGAGTCACCTTCCACAAAAACATGGGAGAAATGGTGCATGTAGGTGATTTGAAGACACCAAATAATGGCATGTATTTCAATTGCATTTTCAGAATTGATTCCTAAGTGACCATATAATATTCGAATATTTTTTCTTGAACTATCTCGAAATATTCCTCCATAACAGCTAGCAGACCTTGGATTATATTTTAAAGCACCCTAAAATTGGGATTAATGAAACTGGGAGGTCGGGAAGACTAGGAAAATGGGATGGAAGGTTTGGAGGGGTGAATAGAGGAGTAAAGTGAGAGAGGGGAGCAAGGGGGTAGCCAAACTTAGAGAAGATATTTCTCCCAGGGTAAACATTTGAGGTCTTTGTGATCCCATTTTTATTTTAGGATAGTCTCTTCAATGTCATGTGTAATCCTACTCCCCAAAAAATTTAAATGTTGGGACTCATCCTTGAATATTTTTTCGTTACACTCCTTCCAAACCTCCCACAGTAAAAATCCTGGGAACAACTACTATATGTGGTTGAGAATAGGGTTGTAAAAGGAAGTGTTTCTCCAACAAATGATGGTGGATCTGGAGGATTCCTTGATATGGTCATGTTGTCAAAAGGATATGGTTCCTTGGTCCCAGAGAGTGTTTCTAAAGGAACATATATTGATATTTTCCATGGACTCTTCATTTTGATTGCATAACATGCATATCCTAGAGCCCAAGAAGCCCCTTCTATGGAGACGATCCCATGTGAGGATCTTCTTGTGAGAAACCTTCCAGAGGAAAGTGGTCACCTTGGGATAGAGGTTCTAATTCTAAATCTTATTCCATATATCATCTTCTAGGATATCAAAATCATGTGATGCAAGATGATAAGATTTCTTTAGGGTAAAGCATCCTATAGGATGGTAACCCCATTTGAGTTTTTCTGGCTAATAATATATTTTTATTTCCCTAAGACAAAGGTGCTCCATTAGAGAATATAGAATATGCCAATCCTAGAGGGGATATGGTCAGGATCTATGTTCCAAAAATACCAACCAGCTTCTACCGATGTTGGGGGCCAATAATCCTTAACGATCCATCCTTTTAGATCCTAGAGAGACATTTTCAATGGGATTAGTCACTAATCGAATTGAATAGCATAAAGTCGCTACCATGAGTCTTCCAAAAAAAGAGAAGATCCCATTGCGAATTTCCCATAAGTTGTGCTATTGGATGAGCCCCTATTTTTCCATGCAGTGAACCAAATGAGGGAGCTAGAGGGAGTATCCATCTTTTATATGAGCTCAGAAGAGCTGATATGATATGGATATTTCTATTTCTATATTCCACTCTAAAGTTATCCTCTTTTTTGTAGCCACCTCCACCAGATTTTTTCCCTTAGACTTGTTTTAATAATTTCAGGATCCTGGAGTCCAAGACCTCCTTTTAGATTCAACAAGCATAAGGTATTCCAAGCTACCAAGGCCCATTTTTTTTATTCTTGATTTCCCTGCTAAAGGAAGCTTCTTTGAAGTGCTCTGACTTCTTTGAGAATCTATTTGGGAGAATCTAAGGCCGAGAAGACATAAAGAGGGATCACTTGGAGAATTGATTTGAGGAGGAACAAACGGTCAACAATTTTGAGGGGATAGAATGTATAGCTATAAAATTTTGTGTTGATCCTAGAGAGGATATATTCCTAGGAATTATCACACACCCCTGAGGTGAGTAGGGGGATGGGAATATATTTGGATGGAAGGGAGCTCCTAGAGAAGACAAAAATGTGAGAGACATGGAATTGGATGGAGAGGGGGGTGTTGAAGATTAAAATCTAGGAATTTAGGTGATTTATTGAGGTTCCTGAATATTCCATTAAGTCATCAATAACTTTTTAAATATTTCTTTCTTCCCTTGCAGAGGAGATCCCCATAAACATGGTGTAATCAAGAAATTATTTAGGTTCAAGGGATAAACATATTGATGGAGTGACAGGTCTTGGATCTTATGATCATCAACAACATCCTTGAGGCTATGAACTAACCCTTCAACCATGAGAATAAATAATAAGGGGGAAAGAGGGTCTCCTTGTTGGATACCACGGGAGGGGAAAAAAGGATGGGAAGGGGTGAAATTTATCATAAAGGGAAAAAAATAAGAGGAGATGAGAGATATGATCCATATGAACTAGTCGCGGTGAATATTACCAAAGTATATTACTAGTTGAGCTTATCAAAATATTTGGACATGATTATATTGATGAGCATGACCGGGGTTTTGGTGGTTTTTAAGGAGTGGGAGAATTCATGTGTTGAGATAATTTTGTCCATAATTTGGCAACCCTCCACATAGCCATATTTTTCAAGGGAAATCAGGGTGGGAAGAAGGGGTTTGAGGTGCATGGAAATGAATTTAGAGATGATCTTGTAAATGACATTGCAGAGGGAAATGGGGTGGAATTTTTTACGGTATACCACCTTTTCCTCTTTAGGGAGAAGGGTGATAAAGGTGGCATTCATAATTGCAATTACTCCAAAGATTCTTTTGGATTACTTCACAAGATAGCATACACCCATTTTGATTACCGACCAGTAATGATGAAAGAAGTCTGAGATGAAGCCATCAGGGCCTAGAGCTTTGTCAGTAGCCAAAATGGAATTGGAAACCTCCACTTCAAATAAGGAAATGGGACACATAAGGCTATCATTTTTCTCCTCTACGATAAGGTTAGGAGTATTTTGAGAGATGGAATGTATGAGAATAGAATGATCTGGTTGAGGTTTAGAGAGTAACTCCTGAAAGAAAGAGGTTAGATATTGCTCAATATCATAATGAGAAGTAAATTTGTTACCTTGAATAGAATTTAGATGAGTGATGTGATTAGAATGATGGCATGGAATCATGGATCGGTGGAATAACTTGGAGTAGTTCTCTCCTTCCTTAAGCCATTGGACCCACAATTTTTTTCTCCAAAATATTTCATCTTGATTTTGTCCTTCCTCAATTTAATTAGCTATATTCATTTTCTACTGAGCCATCTTTGGTGATCATCCATGGGAGATAATTTGGTGTTGTATCTCTTCCATTTGGGATTCTAGGAGTTGTTGTGCTTGAAAAATATTCCCAAATACTATCTTATTCCATATTTTTATGATTTTCTTGAGGATCTTGAGGTGCTATTACAAGTGATACATGAAATATCCATTTGGGTTTCCTCCCACCATACCTTGACATCATTAAGAAAATTAGGATGGGAGAGCCATAATTTTTCAAACTAGAATGGTTTTAAGTGGGGTTTATTGACGATGTCGAGGGAGAGACAAATTGGCTATTGATTTGACCCTGCTACTGGGACAATGGTAGCTTCCATGTGCATTCCATAGAGAATGAGAGATTATAAAATAAAAAATCAATCCAATCTGCAAGCTACTTGATGAGGTCCCCGTGACAATTGTTCCAAGTGTAAATTCCATTGCTGGTCTCTAGATTAATTAATTGACGATCTTGGATAAATTCCTTGAATGATAAATTCTCAAGATCAAGGCACCTAATACCCCTTTAATTTTCTTCCAAAGAGGTGATGAGATTAAAGTATCCACCCATTAGCCAAAAATGAGGATGAGTTAGATCAACAGTGTGTTGCAGATGCTGCAAGAACTTAATTTTTTCCTTGAGCTACTGCAATCCATAAACATTAGTGATGAACCTAGAATTTTTCTCACCCAAAGGATGAAACTTAGTTCAAATTTTTTATTTAGTGAAGAAAACATTCCACACAATTTTTATGAAGAAAATATCTCTATGGCTAGGGGGAAACCACAACAGACAGAACAACACCCATAAATAAACTCTAATCTCAAATATGTTGTATAAATGGAATGCTAACAAGAGAAGGATAGAATCCTACCTCATCAGTACATCTGAAGAAGACCACCTTTGAGCACATGACCCAAAGCGTTATCCCTGCAGTTTGTCTTCAACGACCAAGATACACAAGCATGTGGTAATGATATATAATTTTAACATATAAATCAACATAATCCATTAACATACATAACAAATACACCCATGGAAAGAAATATAAATATTTTCAAGATATCAATAGGACGAGAAGAGAGTATTTCTATTAATGTAATCAACATAAGTACATAGGTGACAAACTTCTGTAACAACACATATCAAAACTGAGAAACTAAGTCTCTCCAGCTGGGCCTCGACAAAGGCAAGCTCACATGTAGGATTCAATGAGGTTCTCCATCACAAGAAGTTTAGACTTTCGAGGATAAAGTGATGCAGACTCAATTGAGGTGAAATTTCTCCATAGTATCGTTTCTCTCTATCATGTGTTGAATGTCTGCAAGGCTTGGATATTGCACAATTTATATACTCCAAATAGAATTGAAGCTTCGATTCATAGCATTTCCAGTGTATCAATGGTCAAGGATCACATATCTCCTGACATGGCATGGAAACTCGACACAAATTTTATTGTTTGTGCACCAAACCTAATGTATTGAAGTTGTAATGGAGCATCACACATATGTATGTGATTTGTATAACTGGCAGGTTGTGTACATGTATAAAAATGAGTATTTTTAGCTCTGTAGTGAGGGGAAATGAGGTTTGCAGAGGGAAATTAAAAGCCATCAAAGCAAGATGCATGGAGTGTGGAAAAATTTTCTATAACAAATGCCCCCTAATGTGTGAGATCAAAGGAGTATATGTGATGGTTGAAATACATTATAATTCCCAGAAGTGGTTAATGAAGACTCAACTAGAAGTATTAGTTACTAATGAGAATATTACAATTCATAATGACTTTGTACACATGGATTCCAATCTGAATTACGCTATAGATCCATGTGGATATATATCAAATAGTTGTTTATGGCCATGAATAGGAAATACAAAGTAGACATATTCCATACGTTGTCATAGTCACGAACAAGACACAGTGGAGTTCAATCTCAAAATCAACCGAAGATATTTGTATACAATGGATTACAATCTGATCTTCCATTATCATTGAAGTCATATAGGTATTGGTCCAATGAAATACAACAACATATATGGGGTGTTTCTACTATAAAATGGAGGTCTTCTGCACTATCAGTCGAAGGTACAAGTATACATTATGTGAATAGAGGAGTTGAAGCTGAATAAAATGAGACTCTATTTGATTACTGGTCATTAAGGTATACCATTAAAAAATGTGAGACAACCCACCGATAATGAAAGTAGGTTTCAAGGCACCAGGTACATTCAACAATTTTTAATAAGGGTGTTGAGGTCGAACACTTGAAGAATCCATTGATCAAGATACATTGATGTATTCCCAACCATCGATGGAAGGAGAACCTGCCATTGATGACTGCAACCCTCTAGGTACTCATAAGACTCTAGATCTCAATTCCAGAATAGATGAGCTAAAGTCGATGGAAGGAGACCCGATGAAAGGAGAGCATTAAGGAATATATCATCATCCAGCATGAGGTACAAAGAAATAGCTTGATCATTAGGAGGAGTTCGGAAGAATAGGATTTTCATGAACCAACTACCATGTGTGTCTCTCGTGTGCACCAGATGCAATTAGTGCATGAAAGATACCCTCTGAATAATAGCCAATAATGAAAATTGTTGACAAAGGTGAGGAAACCACCAATGGGGCTAATGGAATCCAAGACACTGCATGAATCCCAATGTCTGAATATATTTCTTATCATCGAACACAAGGGAAACCCCCCAATCAACAACCAATGAGTAGATTTCATCCACTAGGTTCAAGGTTACCTACCAATGATGAAAGTAGGCCCAGGGTGCAACGTAAGAAAACAAATTCATGTGATTCTGAGATACATTGAGGGTATGGCCAACATGAAAAGTCAAGAGTTATGAGAAATGGATGACACGTGCTTTATAATTCCTTTGAACAATATCATGATATATATGGATAACTCAAGAATCATAGGATTAACACTGATCATTGACAAAAACTTGCAATGTAGGAGGCATCAACAAAATCTCCATAGGGACTGGAAGAATAACCAATCAGAGGAGTAGACTCTAAGTAATGAGCTCAGCTTCCTAAGGTCATGTTAAACCTAAACCTTGGATGAAAATGGACTCAAGAGTTTGTGCTATGTTCAAAGAAGACACCAATGCTACCGATAGGAGATAATATTATTTTCTCTCTCGTCTTTTCTTGGTTTTTTCATAGTCAAGGAAATGATATGATATAAGATATGAAATGAGTGTCGTGAAGAAGAAACTAGTTCCAAGAAGTGGAACATACCTATGCTCAATGCAAGGGAACACATGCGGGGCATTACACTTAGGGACATGTTTCCTCTTTGGGTAAAGGGTGTCAAGGCGCAAATGATATATGAAAGGAACTGCTTGGCTAGTGATGAGAATTGTTGGGGAAATAGGATTATAATGAGAAACAGGGAGCCAAAAATAGTCTCAAAAATACAAGCAGGATAATGGAATGAAATTACAACTTAACTCGAAAAGTGTCCTTTTTTCATAGATTTAGTCCCCTAGGCTCGAAAAAGTATAAAATAATACCCAGGAGAACTCTTCTAGCCAATGGTGACTAGAGTATTCATTTTTCGTAAGTAGTCTACTTGTTTCGGAAAAGGGTTAAACTTATACCAAATAGACATCCTTTCAAAACCATTTAACAAGTGTGAAAGAGACAAGTTCACTAGACAATTTTTTCATTTTTTTGGGAGTCGGAAAAGAGCTTAACCAAGACTCGTGGGGAGTCCCATAGGTAATATTCAGGAGGATATTGAGTAAGAAAAATGGGGTTCGAACAACAAGTCATGTTGGGACTATAAGGAACTCCCTGATCCTAGGGAGCAACATCTGTATGGGCACAAAATGACAAAATGGATCTAACTAAGGTACCCATGTTTGGTAAATTGCTACCACTTAATAACAACACTTCTAGTAGTAGTAAGAAGGTTTTGTGTCACTAATAAATGGGTTCGTACCTAGGGCATATGAATCATGGTTGTAGGATGATGCAGAAATGAAAAGCGGGGTGAGAACCTATCCTATATGTTGATGACAGAATATAATTTTCGGAGGCACAAATGGGTGATACAACACTTGAAATATGTTGAAAACCCTGGACAAAACCACTTCAAACCAGGTCTTTCACTGCACTATTATTCCATAGGAAAAATTGTATAAAAATTGGCTTTTTATATATTTCATATTTTTATTTTTTTTCAATTTGACAAAGGAAAACAAAAAACATTTGGCCTTCAGCTCGACTCATATATGTTATAATGGATGCATGTATAAATGAGTTTTCTTTACTTAGTTATGTGAAAAATTCCAATCTAAAATGTAATTAGCATATGCATCAGATACTTGATTAGAACTTCTAGGGATGTAATTATAAGTAAGAAAAACAAAGTAACATTCCAAAATTCATACCTGTAGGAATCGTCAGAGTAAAGTAGGATCTCTCACATGGTAACTTTCATTCAAATGACATACAACTAGCTAGGAATCCATGGAAACTTATAAATGCCGAACACCATGTGAAATGACATCACGTAATAGTTGTATGATGCCATTATACTCACCCATGTTATTTGTTGATGGCTCTAAAAAAATGCCACCTGAAGACACCAGTTGTCCCTCATGTGATTAGATAACCCAAGTGGCAAAAGCCAAGTTTCGCGTATGAAAAATGGCACTGTTTGTGAATCCTAAGTAAACCAAATACTCTGTTGACATATGAAAACCAAGGAAAAACTCAATAATAAAGTCGATGATGCAAAAGAGAAAAGAAAAAATAAGTATATAGACTAATATACAAAGGTCACATCCAAGTTTGAGGGCTCAAGCATAATACCTTTAAAGGTAGAGCCCATTTATGGGCTCATCCAACACATTCCCCTCATAATATCCTAATTCTTAGGCTCCTTTCTCTAGGACATGTTGCACGATATAAGGATCGTGACACATGGGGTTGAACTTTACTTCCCCTAGTGTTTCTTTGGCTTGGTCATAAAGGAGAACCAAGTCACCCTCAACATATTGTCAGGGACAGACAGACTTATCGTATTGGACCTTAACACATCATGTATTCTCTTCTATGGTCATAGAGGCATCTTGACGCTGCTCATTAAGGTTCTCTAGGTGCACAAGGAATTCTTTGAGATTGATCTTGTCAGGTAGGAGCTCGAGTGCCAACTTAAGGGAAGAGATTTTACATTCAATAGGAATAATTGACTCCACACCATGTACTAACTGAAATGGTCAGAAACTGGTGGAAGTATTTACCATATTTCGGTATGCCCAAAGTGTAGGGTAAAGCATCACATGCCAATTAGATTTACTTTGATTGAAAATGTTTTTGTAAAATGGTATTTAGAGATTTATTCAAAGCCTCTACTTGTCCATTTTCCTAGGGATAATAAGGGGACGAATGATCATGTGTAAACCCCATTTTCGATTCCAACTATGTCATGAACTCATTATGGACGTGACCACCATGATTAGTGACAATATCTCTTGGTATTCCAAACCTGGCTATAATCTGATTGAATACGAAAGTTTTTTTTGGGCACGAGTACATTCTCCAAGAGAGCACCTGACAAGGGTGGCACTTCTTAATTTCTTCAACGCAATATTTAAAAATTGATGTCCAAAAATAATCAGCTCACAATATATTTTAGGCTATCCTAAGATTGGATAAATGACCACCAAATGCCCCACTATGATAGTCATTAAGAGTAGCCTCAACCTCCTGTGAGTCAAGCAACGATGTAAAATATTATCTACCCCTCGATAATACAAAGTGTTGTTAATAATAAGGTAGTTTTTAGACTGATGATGTACACGTCGTCAATCATATCTCAACAGATGTTGGGGGAGCTTTAGGGTTTAAAGGTAGATTAAAATATCTCCATACCAAGGGTCCAAAGATGATATAAGGAATATATGTTCATCCACAAAATAATCATCATGAAAAATATCCTCATCCAGTCTAGGGAAGTTTGACATCAATTCTAAAAAAACTAGCGATTTCTTGGATTTCGCAGAAGCAAAATCGAGATCAAATTCTTTCAAAATAACAATCCACTTATTGTATTTCCCCCCTATGATACTCCTAGTAATTACATATTGAAATGGATTGATATTCGTAACCACTATAGTTTTGTAGAGTAAGATATAATGCAATATTCTTTGATCCACATGTACAGTGGCCATGGCTATCCTCTCTACATGAGAGTATTTAAGTTCATGACCAATTAGATTTTGACTAAGGTAGTAGAAAACATGCTCATGGAGCTCATCATCCTCCTAAACAAGTACCATACCGACCATCCCTTTGAACATAGTGA
The DNA here is from genome assembly GCA_010110895.2 of Picea sitchensis. Lineage (NCBI taxonomy): Eukaryota > Viridiplantae > Streptophyta > Pinopsida > Pinales > Pinaceae > Picea > Picea sitchensis. The sequence goes on from SNQJ01S0005586.1 coordinate 156,855, forward strand.
TATAAAGCAAAAAGTCTCTATTGTAGTTTGGGGGCTTCAATAGAGGCACTGATACCAAGGATTTCTTAAGAGCATCGAAGGATTCCTAAGCTCACTCATCCTATATGAATGGAGTGTCCTTCTTCAAAAGATGCATGAAAACTTTAGTTAAACTGACATAATTAACTATGAAACGACGCAGGAAGTTATCCTTCCCCTGTAAACCCTGAAGTTGTTGGATTTTGTGCGGGGGAGGAAACCGAAGTATTGCCTCAACCTTCATAGGATCCACCATGATCCCGTGCTCAGAAACTATGAATCCTAAAAGAAGATCAGACCTAACGCAAAATATGCACTTGTGAGGGTTCAACCGAATGTGATAATAACATCTCTCAAATACTAGTTGAAGGTGATTTGAGTGATCTACCCTCTTAAGAGAGTGAGCAACAAGATGATATAAGTAAGCTTTAATGATATTCTTAAGATCATGAAGAGCAAAGGTCATGGCACGTTGGAAGGTCGCTCCAGTGTTTTTAAGATCGAAAGGAATTTTTTGGTATGAAAAGGTACCCCAAGGAAAAATAAACGTCATCTTTTGTTGATCCTCAGGTTTGTTCTGAATTTGATTATAACCTGAAAATATGTTCATGAAGGAAAAGACTTATCTTCCCACACACTCACCAATAATCTGGTCAATAAAAAGAGTGGGGAAGTTATCTTTCGGACAAACTTTGTTTAGGTCCCTAAAATCCATACATACGTGGATGGTTCCTTTATTTTTATCTATGGGAATGGGGTTGGAAACCTATTCAATCAAGGGAAACAGGTAGATGAAGCCAACATTGAGTAGATTCTCCACCTCTTCCTTAATAGCAAGGGCCTTCCTAGGATTAACAACTCTAATATTTTTCCAAACATGTTTAGCATTTAGATAATTTGTAATCTCATGTTTGACAATTTTGGGGTCGATCCCTTGCATCTCTTCGTATGACCAATAAAATGCATCTCATAATTCCTTGAAGAGATCGGTGTAGATCTGAATTTCCTCAGGTGAACAATCTGCACTGATATATACATTCTCAATTTTACTAGAGGTTCAAGAGATTTTGATCGTGATGGTAGGATAAATGTTCTCAATGTTTCCTTCGACATAAATACCATGTGTCTCTAACGGAACCATGACATGACCGACCATCTCACTCAAGGTGGAACTAAACTCATCTTGTTCAATCCTAACAATCTTTTAGAGAAAATAGGATCGATGATGCATATTGTCCGAAGGTCTATCATGACCAGAGATGGCCTCTAAGATGGATTCTTTCTAGGGTAAGGTATAATCAAGGAAATAATGTGAACAATATGATTGGATGACCCATATGGGCTCTAAGACAAGATCCATCTCATCCATCTGCGAGAAGGAAGGATCTGGGTCGATAGTAGCTTCTAGAATAGCCTGATACACAACTTCTACTGCGGACAATGGCATCACCATCCCAATGTGTGAATGACCTTTGTATGGCATAGTAGGGGAAGGGAAGGTAGGGTCCAAGGGTCATTGAAATATGAAGTATAGAAAGGAATGGACCTCATCGATGACGAAAACTCACCGAAGATGTCATTAATATATGCAATCGGTGTCATGAAATCAAAAGTACCCATCAAGGAGGAATACATCCCAATACCAACACTATCATTTTCCTACTAAGAATTATCAATAACATTGATCGATGGTCCCATTGATGCAATAGGACTAGGATAAACAAAGGAAAACTTGTCGGTGGTCACAATCTTTCCTTCATGAGGAAATCATAGAATGCAGAAAAATCACGATATAACGACTGCATATCATAAGTTCAATTACATCCTAGTAGTAGATTATAGTCGAGACGTGCATCAACCACCTCAACCTTGATCTCCTCAGCCTTTCTTCCTAAATGGACCGGGAAAGAGAAAAGGATACTGTGGGGTCTAAAATAACTCCCATCAAATGCAGTCAGCATGGTCATGGATTGAGACAGGGGTGAAGAGCCAATGGCTTTCCAACGGGCTAGAGACATCACGGATGTCGAAGCACCTTCATCAATTACAATATGCTTGATTTTAACTTTCGTGTACTCCACATAGATTTGAAAGGCCATGTGGTAAGGCAAGCGAGGCTTAACATCTGTGACATCAAAATTGATAACCTTTGAGCCATATGGGTCTATAGATCCTAATGTAGATAGCAAGGTGTTCCTCTGTGAAGGACACGTCTGAAGCACCTCCAAAGTTGACATCGTGCATGGGGTTTGGCCCAAATCCTCAAAAATCGAGTAATTTTGGGAGGCTCTGGAATTAGGATTGTGGCAAGAATGCTTAAGTACTGCTTGTAGAATACGAGGAACAGGTTCCAACTTATCGATATGTAAAGGCATTTTCAGAGGAGGAGGAGACTCTAGACCTAAAAAAGTTTGTGAAGAATCGTATTCATGAGATCGAGTGGCTACATCAATCTGAGACTTAACCATATTGACACAAATATGGATACCATCATGTGTTGAATGGTTTTGACTCTTGCTCAATGCATTTCTAGTGTTCGAGGTCCTCGAGGATATATTTTGGTAATGTGGAAAAATGTTTATCAACACAACAAGCTATTATGCTATGAGCCTCGAGGCTTCCTCAATTTTGGGGAACATGTGGGTAAGGTGATCATCTTTACAAAGTTTACAAGGAAACTTCACCTTCTTCTTTTCTTTCTTTCCCTCACCAACATTATTATTTGATTTATCATTATTATTGTTGTCCTTGGATTTATTATTATTATTCCCACCCTTACGATTACTACCGCATTCTTTCCTCTTGTTCCCTCCCACTTGTTGGTTACCATTTGGTTTTGACGATGATTGTACATAATGAACATCCACCAACAAGGTGGTGGAGGATGGTGCGTCAGGGAGAATTTCATAAAGCATCCTGGATTGAGCATATCACCTGCTGGTATTTGAAGATGGTTTCTTTCTCAGTGGTCACTCTAGATGTAGAAACATCCTTCGAAATGTATGGCAAAAAAGACTTGAGGAACCATTCCAACATAAACTATGGAGGAATGTAGACTTTAATAAAACTCTTCCATCTACACCACTCTTGATTATGATTAGAAATATGGTTGGATTTATCTTGTCTAAGAGTTGACAAGAGTTCTAGGCCGACATTGTAATAGACTGGTAGTTGGAAGTGATTGAGAAAAAACAAAACCATCTAATTGAAATTTTCGTAGGTTCCCCCAAGTAGCTCGATGTACCACTTCATGGTGGCCCTGACAAGGGTGTGTTGAAATAGCCTCAAACAAATAGAATCGTCATTAAGGGAGTTAGATGAGCACCATAGATGAAAATTAGTCACATGATCACCCAGGTCTTCGCCATTCCTTCCTTCAAAATTTGGAATGTCAGAAGGAATTTTAGTGGGGACAGGGGGCTATGATAGATTGTGACACAGAGGTTTATTCATCAATTTTGATAAGTTTGGAAGATTTAGCGTGGCCAGAAAAGGGAGTCAGGGTTGCAGCATTTGATCTCATGCTCCCAGGAAAGATTGGGTTTGAGAAATTGTTGGCCAACCAAGGTTCTAGTAAACACCATGGCCCTGATCGGTAGGATAATATTGTCCTCCCATTTGATTCATAAAAGTTTGTAAGGGAACCATACCCACATAAGCAACATGATAAATATTATATATGTTTCCCCCAAATGAAGGAACTCTGTGTTGGGGGTTTCCCGTACTAAAAATTGACTCCCTCTAGATGGAACACCAGAGGACAGAGGGGGGTTCACCATGATAAAATAATCCATAGGAATCGACGTGGAGGAAGAGGGAATGATAGACAAAATATAAGAAGTAAACTAACCACCCATTTGAGCACTCCATCTTGGAGCATTCAATCTAGGATTAGTCCTGGAGGAAGGATGATTCCAACATCTAGCCATAGGATTCACATGAGGGATATTACCTCCACCAAATGAGAAAGGAACATAAGGAGGTGTCATTCCCCCAGACCCAAAACTAGGATTCATATTAGTCGTCGAAATTAGAGGATGAGAAGTGTGACGTCATGTTAGGCATGCCAAAATAAAAAGGATTAGAGGCCGAAGGTATTTATTGAGTATCATGATTCAACATATTGTATGGGAATACAAAATGATTTGTTCCCATGGGTTGAGTAGAGCTCATGGGTTGGGTAGCTCTAGATGAGGGAGCCTATGGAATCCAAACCATCGATGAAAAGGGAGTCAAGAGGACCCCACTAATCACAGAGGATAGGGAATTTGAAGGGCTTCCTGATACATTCATATCTGACTCAGTACTCATGATAGGATGATCATGAGCCTTGGAGGTAGAGATATATGCACCATGATTATTAACTCTATGACTTTTAGAAGGTGACATCGGTAAAGGATCAAGACACGGTGCAAACTTCAAAATACGAAGAGACTGGCGAGGAGGTTGGTATTTCTCCACGATGACTCTAAACTTGAGATACAATACAAAATCCTAAGGACAAATAATAATTAGAGAGCACACTCATAAATAAAGAAAAAGGCCAGTGCACAAAAACAAGATATGATAGCTGAAAGGGACCTCCTAAACTAAAGTAGGTATGCCTCACCCAAGAGGGGCCTGAGACTCTGCAACAATAGAGTGGAGGTGTCAAAATCAGTTATAAGGACCCTTGTAGTCTTCACAACACATCCAGTTAGATCCCTCCCGAGAAGAAATCCTCCATAAAGTTTGTGTGTTGTTTGATCCCTATTTGAATCAGGGTAATTATAGAATAACCATTGCAAGAAACCTATCTGGTTACCTATGTCAAACAACTAGAGTCACCACGATATAACCAATGCTCAGGAGATAAGTCGCAAGTTCGGTCCATTGTATGGGTAGGGTAGAAAAACCCGAAATATTGAAAACACTACCTCTCAAGGAGGTAAAGGCACTAGAAAGACTCCCAAATATGAATAGAACCCCAGAAATATCTCTAACGCTAAGAATTTATTAGAGGGATATCTTTGCAACCAATGTTGTACAGCCTCATGATTAACTCCTGTGTGAGTGGAGCCTCCTGAGGACGCTAATTATATAATGGTTTTCATCACTCATTTTCAGACACATATGTTCAATTTTATAGCCTTGGAGAAGTTTACTCACAAAATCATATTCCAAGGCCCTAGGTCTTATACTTGTGTGTGTACCCTGGAAAATAAAATCATTTATAATCAATTTTAAATATTCAACGTTAATTTTAATGGTTTTTTCTTACTCAAGAGGTGTGATCGTGAAACTAATGGTATTATGACTTAGCATATATAAAAAGAAGTAAATGTAAAAACAATGCTAAGTACTAGTCTTGATTTTCAATGAGATGGTATGCTTCTAAATGTTGTTTCTAAGATGCAATCTCTACAATTTTAATGAAGTGCAATCTTTTCTACTATGCCAAAACTAATGTAAAGTATCCAAAAGTGAAAATTCCATAAGTTAAATGCGAGAAAGCAATTTTTTTTGTATTTTCGATATAATAAAAAGAAAATGCAAGGATTGAATAACAACCTCACATGCAGACCCTACTGCAAGAAAAAAGATACAAGCCAAGAAGGATACCAAGAAGTAACTACCCAGACCCAGGTGCAAGGACAACAAATGATAGAAATGATAAGAAAAGAGTTTTCCCAAAAGATTCACCAATAAAGAATCTTTGTATCACTCTGTAGGCACTTGACAGTTAGAAAAGGGACCCAAGAAGTCTCAACAGGCAACAAAACTCACCTAGCAAACACCAAACTGAACCAAAAATTATAAAGAGATAGTGTACATGATTGTTCAAACAACAACTCATGTATGTATTCCCCCTAAAGGAAGACAACTCACGTATGTGCGTGCCCTGTCAAGGGAAATCCCACGTATGTCAAGGAAGGAATTGTCTGGGAAAGGGGTAAGCCAAGAAACTCAGATATAATGGGAAATATAGGTTGTCAAGAAACAAACGACATAGAAACTCAGGAAAATAGAGAGAAAATTAAGGAGAAAAACACCCAATACCCCAAAAACGAGATCTCCCCGGTGGAATCTCCAATCATGTTACGAGGAAAATCTCTCTATGGCCAAGGGAAAACCACAACAGATGGAACGACACCCAGAAATCAACTCTAATATCAAATATTTTGTATAAATGGAATGCTAACAAGAGAAGGCTAGAATCCTACCTCGTTCGAACATCCGAAGAACACCATTGTTGAGCACACGACCCAAAGCGTTATACCTGCAACTTGTCTTCAACAACCAATATATGCAAGAATGTGGTAATGATATATAATGTTAGCATATAAGTCAACACAATACATTAACATACATAACAAATACGCCCATGGAAAGAAATATAAATATTTGCAAGATATCAACTGGACGAGAAGAGAGTATTTCTATTAATGTAATCAACATAAGTACATAGGTGACAAACTTCTATAACGACACATATCGGAACCAAGAAACTAAGTCCCTCCAGTTGGGCATCCACCACTTCAATACTCCACAAAAGCAAGCTCACTTGTAGGATTCAATGAGATTCTCCATCACAAGATAAGAAGAGATTGGGGGATGAACATAAGAAGTTCAAACTTTCAAGGACAAAGGGATGCAAACTCAATTGAGGTGAAATTTCTCGAGTATATTTTCTCTCTATCATGTGTTGAATGTCTACAAGGCTTGGATATAGCTCAATTTATATCCTCCAAATGGAATTGAAGGGTCGATTCAGAGCATTTACAATATATGGAAGGTCAAGGATAAAAAATCTCCTGACATGGCGTGGAAACCCGATCCAATTTGTATTTTTTGTGCACCAAACCCAATGTAAGCGGGATGTAATGGAGTAGCCCGCATATGTATGTGAGTTGTATAACTGGAAAGTTGCATACATGTATAAAAATGAGTATTTTTAGCTCTGGAGTGAGGGGAAATGAGGTCTGCAAAGGGAAATGAAAGGCCATCAGAGCAAGATGCATGGAGTGTGGAAATTTTGTTTATACAACAAGAATCTTATATGGATTCCATAGGAGTTTTATGCCTCCCTCTAAACATGTAGAGTCAATAACCATAGAGCAACTCGTTTTCCATATTTTAGAGAGAAATTTTCTAAGAACCTCTCTGGAACATTTAGTTTCCTGGAGAAGAGTGATATATGGTGATTTTGATTGCAACTTGTTTCGTAAGAGTATGTGATTACTCTTACCATTCAGGCCTCGTATATTCTATTAGACTACTTTCATTGGAAACTAGGAGAGGGTTAGAATGTGTCCGTGATTACAAAATTCTATCCTAAATTAACCAGGATGTCACCAATTTCTTGCAAGAGATGAAGGATGGATTTCCAACCTCTTCTTTTGTCTTCCTTTGGGGTTTTTTGGGCTTAATCTTGTTGTGTTGAATACTGAGATTTGGGTTTGGAGTAGTGGCCCCAGAAGGCCTCGAGGATTCCTTTCTTCTTTTGTGAAGGGATTTTTACACAAATTGAATATGCTCTAGAGCAATTGATTGCATATCATGTCTTTGAACAACATCAATAATGATTTTCAAGTCTATACCATCTATCTCCATTCCATTCGTCTCTATGTCCAAGCCATGTTAATTGTCTTAAACCATAGGGACATCCTCCAGAGGAGGCATGTCAGAAGGGGAGACAAAGGTTTTGGGATTTTTGAGGTCTTCAGGGTGGGGTGGGGTATCTAAATATTTTTTATTCTTGGGGCCAGGAATATCCTCAATGACCATGGTAGAGTTTTGGGGAAGGTTGTTGAGGGAATCAAATTTTTTTTTGAGATCATGGGTTTTGGAGGGTCCAGAGGGACCTTGAGGGACATATTTTCTATTAGAACGATAACGAGAAGATATCTTGGAAAAAACCTTCATTGTCCTTTTCAGGCTCAAATTTGGAAGGCTTGGGAAAATTCAACAAAGGGAATTCCTTGTAGAGGTGACCATTCTCATAAAAGTGGTGGCAACGGATAGGGATGAATTCATAATCTAGGGTTTGGATCCATTCAATATCTTGGAAGGTCAGGTAGATCAAGTCAGGTATGGGATCTAAGACATTCATATATATGTAGATGTGAGCATTAGCGATATAACTATTAGCGGCCTTGCTTGGTCACTTCAGAGGATTTTACATAAGTGCCTAAGGTATTTCCTATATATGCTAAGATCTCTTCCTACAAGTACTATTGACGGACAGAAGAAAGGAGAACCCATACTGGAGAAAAGGAGAAGTCCTCCTTGTCAGGGTTGAAATTATCCTTCTAGTACTAGAGGTGAAAGCCCATTGAATGAAAAAATAGGGTCCATTCTCAAAGATTCACTCTCTTGTAGGGAGGTTTTCAAACATAGTCGTAAAGAAACCTTTGGAACTAAGTTTTAGTTCAAAATGACAAGAGGGTTTCTAATGAGAGTTGATCCAGGAAACCAAATCTCTCTTAGTTGGACAAATTCTGAGGAACTTATTGATTATTGAATGATATTTCATGTATTGCACATATCCATTGAGCCAATTCGAACAGATCTTATACCTTAGTGTTTTGGCTACCTTTGGGATGCATTGAATCGATTTCCACTTTGTGATGCCATATAGAGTCAGTTGGGTGTCTGGCATGGGTTCCTCAAGAGGGGGAGTTGTTACACCGGTAGTGTCATTGCTTATAGAGGAAAGATTAGATAAATCAAGTCCAAAAAGCACTGATCCCATTCCCTTGTTGCATGTGGAGGGGGCCTAACCCACCCCACAATGACATTGAAGAAGATTCAAACCTATAACACAAGTAAAGGAGAACAAAACCCTAGCAAAACACTAATTCCATAAGTTCTTGTTTACTTAAATGATATTTTGATATTTCAACAAAACTTAGTATGATC
>SNQJ01S0005586.1:169019-181410 GCA_010110895.2 Picea sitchensis
TAATTATTCAATTTATTATGTAGCTAATTTGGATCAGATGTAGATCATCATCCTTTATAATGTTCTAAAGTTTGTTTTCTTTGTGGTTGCTTTCACGTTTCTGAAGATGTATTATGACATTCCTTGGACAAAAGGACTACATCTATTAGATTATTTGTCTAATAGCCCTTCCCTATGCTAGATCTTATAGAGCAGATAACAAAAACAAGATGCAACTATAAAAGTCTTATGTAAGCTTTGTTGAAATGAATTTGAATTTTGGCTGCAATCCTCCCTCAGTAGTTTACCTAAAAGATCAGTTTGGATTTGCAAGATTTGTCAATATGAATTTGACTTTTGGGTGCAATCCTCCCTTGGTATCTTACCAAAAAGAATCGGTGCCATAGTTTTAAGCGTCTTGTCTTATCTGACCACTTCAACCTATGAGGATTGAAAACTATGATATAGTTGGGTATCACGTTAAGCAACGGGCATAAGATAACTGTATGGTTTGTTTGGTATTATAACACGTAGGACTTAAACATAAAAATCATACGAAGATATGTAATTATAAAAAATGTAATCATAAAATTTTCATAGTTCTATATTATTTTAGCTGTTATACTCTAAATATTGATGTTATATACTATTTATATAAAAAAAAAATATGACGTTTCAATATTTTATACACTAGTTATCTTTAGAAATATCAAGAAAAAATCCTACAATGTTAAGTTAACTTTTTGATAATATATAGATTGTCCAAAAATAAATTAACATTTTGATAACATATAGATTGTCGAGTAATATGAGGAATGAAAATTGCTCAAATTTTGGGCTAAGGTCTTCTTTCCAAGTGAACCATTCAACAACCAAAACCTATTATTGTCTCATGGAATTTATGATCAAACCATTGTTTTCATGGATGCCAAAACATTCATCAGAAAACTAAATGTCACTGCAACCAAAAAAGTCAAATCTGTCATCGCAAAACCAAATGCATTACAGTCGAAAATGCTAGGATTAAGATATACCACTGCATTGCCTCCCCCTAGTTGTGGAAGATCCAACCATTCAATCATATTCCCACTGGCTACTACACCTACCAAACCGTACAAGAAATCTCACCATCGGTAACAAGAAATGGCTAAGCTTCTCCACTCCACTCCTCCCTCATCTCTGGCATCATATCAATTTTGGGTTTGAATCCTCTCTTTTCTTTGGAATCATATCAATTCCTAGTTCAAATATTTATTATTCAGACCGACCAGGTACCTAAGAAACAACTGCATGTTATCACTTTGAAATGCTACGTGTCAACCATTTTGCATGAAGAGCATGTAGGTGTTGCATGGAAGCCATGGGTAAATGGTTTGAAAGGACGTGGCAATAGGCTAGGGGGTTGATTTTTACAAATAAATTTATTATTGGCGGGTCATCCCCAGAGCTAGTGGGAACTAGTATATGAAGTTGGAAAACACACAACCCTAATATTTGTTATTTTACATAACTATTTTTGGAACTAAGCAAAGGAATATGTTTTGGATCAATAAATATCATGGTGGTAGAAATATGAGTATGTTGAGCTCTAGTAAGGCTTCAATATGGGTTCTTATCACTCATTGTTTTCTAAAAATGGAATAACAACTATCCTCCTAGTCATCTCTAGCTCTGATACAAATTAAGATATCAGAATGGAATTCTTGTTGATCCCTATCATGGGTCTATTAAATATTCATTTTCTTTTATTTACCACTATATACTAAATGCGGAGATCACATAATATTTTCACTTGTCGAAAACAAAAGGACTTCAAGGATCCATGTATTTTGAATCCTTTCAACACATGCAAAGTTACATGAAGTGGGTGTAGTCGCTCACTGGAGATCAACTACCTAGTTGTTTGAATTTGAGTTTCCACTAGAATTAAGCAAACAAAGTTTACATGATATTGGATTAACTACTTACAACATATTTTATGTTAACAATAGTAATATCTAATTAAATTAGAAGTTATTGCACTATTTTTTCACTCGGAAAGAAAATGATTTCATGTATGCAAGAACCCAAGCCATCAACTGTTGTTGCTAGTTTCATGTATGTGTTCCTGATGATTCTTTCACAAGAATTACCTTATGCTCGTGAAAGAAACACAACATGGACCTTGAACCTTGATGGACACTCGCTTCCTGCCTTTTGGGTAGGGGATTTTTGCTCAGCAACCCTTGTTATTATGATTTAACATATATATCATAGAGAAGATCATGACAAGAGAATAATTACGAAGTAATTGGGAAGCATAACGCTAGACCAACTTTAATATGCATAGATGTATGAACTGCATAATGTATACAAATTATTTTAATCATTAAAAAGAAAATTGTAACAAAGTATATTATGATTATACTTATAATATGGAATAAACATAATCATAATTATAAAATGAAAAACATATAATTTGAAATGTAACAATTAACTTTTGTAATGTAATGTTAGACAAGAGGAGGATTCATCTAGAATTTTCATTGGCATTAATTTGGTGTTTGATTTCTTACTGGAGGAAGTTGGGGAGAATATTGTCTTATGCAAGGTGTTTATGGTGAATTTCAGGAAGAGGCCAAGTTTCATATCCGTAGGAACCAGGAGGGTTCGTGCATATAAAAAAATCCCTCCCCCTCGTAGGTTGAGCACGAGTTGTAATATGAGGCCCCGCTAGACACATCGTAGTCATCCCACGAGGACCTCTACGAATTGGGGTTTTGTTGGCACAGGGGCAGACCCAAGATTCAACGCTTCAACAAAGCACCAACAAAACCCTAACTACCGGCCCTTTCGACAACACCTGCGAAGAAGGTGAGGTCTCACTTGAGGTAGAGGCAGGGGGATTTGCAGAACTCAGGTGTCTACAACCAAGCTAGGACACAGATCTATGATTACAATACTTAACAAAGAACTTATCCAACAACATGCATTAGTTCTTGAGCCTTATTCAGATCGCAGATTAAACCCTTATTATAGATCAACGCAGTAACAATATAGATCGAGTACTTTCCATAACTTCACACATAGAATTAGCTCATATTTAGCATTCATTCACGTCATTAATCACTAAGCTACACCATCAGATGCATTTATTATACATAACATCAACATAACTAAGCAAGTAATCACATAAACAACATCACACAAAGCATATCAAGACGTGAGATATATGTGTTTCACCCCAGTGTGGGGCTACGTCCACCAAATTCTTATTATTTTTTATTATTCTTCAAGCTCCTTACATTCTTTTGCTCCTGTGCATAGAGCCACAGAACTCAACTTCGCACTAGACAGGTGATCTATGCACAACGCACTAGATCCACCTTCCTCAAAATTAGGTCAAGGCACAAAGCCAACTCCTTGATAGCACAAATCCTTACACAGTCTGTTTGCACAATGCACTTACAACTTCTTGCACTGATCCAATATTAACCTACTATGCACTTATCCACTAGTAGTTATGCACTAAGTCGATTTTAGTACTTCTTACATCGCTAGCTACTTATTTATACATCTACACAAAGGCCTAAAACATGGGTAAACCCATGGGCCGACATCCCATACCCGTTACATAAACCCTAGAACGCTTTTTTGGGTCCACAAGCCCATAAAATGTGTGACATCCCGCGATCTCTACTCATCCTGGGCGCTCCATCTTCGACCAACATGTCGAAGTCCCAAAAATGGTCAAACATGACCAATGTTTCCTCAAAACATGGTCAAGGGCCAACATACCCCCAACACTCACCTGTGACTCGTCCCAAGTCACTCAGATCTAGGCAACACTACTTCAAAGGCCTTGATCTTAGCTCGAGTTGCCTCGACTTGTTGCTTCGCCAAAGCTTCCTTCTTAGTGAACTGTTGAAACACTTGCTTAGTAATAGGCCCTTCCAGGCATTGTTCCACTGTCGCAACTAGTTGGTCTAGCTGCAAGCCTTGGCCATTGATCTCTTCAAAAAACATGCAGGATTTGTCCTACACTAGTTGGGGTCTCTATGTCACCTCCATGACTTTTCTCTGTATAGTCGTAATCTATTGTTGGACTGCCCACTGTTCATGTGATCTTTTCATCTTCTCAACTGTAGTAAGCAGCTTAATCTACACTTGTGCAGTGGACGCCTATTGTTTCTCCTCTTAGATTTGTACTTCTAATTTCCTCAGCTCCAGATATTATGCAAGGCGCTCATAGGTCTACGCACTTCGATCACTCAGTTGCTTACACTCTGAGGTGAGTATTCTGATTCTTTCTACCATGTTCCTGGCAGCTTCTTCCCTTTGTTCATGTACTTCTTGCAGAGTGCTTGGCACGACTTGGATCTCTAGCTCCATTATCCTTGCTTGAAGTTGTTGAATGGCCTTAGCGATCTTCCCCAATTGTATCTCGACTGACTCTTCTTCCTCCTGCGCCAAGCCCGACACATAGCGAAGTGATTTAATTACTGTCTCTTTGATCGCAATATGCTATGTGAGAAGTTGGTATTTTTCTTCCTGTATCTTCGCATTGTTCTGCTCGAACTTCGCAGAAATTTCATTTTTATCCTTCTACGCAACTCGAATTTGCTCTAGGACCTCCTCCTTTTCTTGCTTTAAGGCCTTTGTGGCCTTCTCCTTTTCTTCTTGGACTCGACGAATTCAAGCCTCTGTTGCATATGCTAATCTTCGTAATTGGGTGGGTTCATCCCCCAATTCTGCAATTTCTATTGAAGAAGGTGCAGTAGGTACTGCGCGGCTCGAATGGATAGCTTGTTGTATGTCCTTGATCTCCTTCTCTATTTTTTCATACAATGTTTCTTTCTTTTCTTCATGTCTTTGCAAGATATCCTTTGAAGCGTCCTCTACGGTTGTGATGATGAGATCGACATCATCCACTGTGAGAAAATTCTTCGATTGAGGCTTATTGGCTCGGGTCTTCTTCCGTGTTGAGGGCTTCTGCGGAGAAACCTTCCTTTTCTTCGATGTTTCAGCCTCAGTAGGGGGGTCCTTTGACGGTGTCACTTCACCTTTTTCTTGATTTTCTCCCTCTTCCCTTCCTTCTTCTTGGGTCACTTCATCTCCTCCTCCTCTTGCAGGCGATTCAAGCCCACTTTCCTCCAATGTGTTGTCCTCCTCATCACTTTCTATGTTCTGCATGTCCTCCTTTCTCTTCTTTTTCTTATGTCCATCATGTTCAACTTGGGTGACCAATGGACTTTCGATGATGTCGGGGTCGAAGAGTTCTGCATCTTCGATCGGTACAAGAAACTCTACTAGCCATTCCTTAGTGATCTCTTCCATGTCTTCATCGGTCAACTTATAGTAGGACTGCATCTCCTCCTTGCTTTCATCCCTACACGCGATGATGTAGATAAAGTGTCGATCTGTGTGGAACTTCGCTAGCGTCATGTACTGATGCAAAGTATTCGGCGTAATTCATGGGAATGCTTCAATAACATGCTTCAGTTGTAGGTAGTAAGCATGGAACACCACGTTCGATTGCCACTGCTTCACCATATCATCTATGTACCACAAGGCAGAGAACCTTGTGGCCAATGACTCTGATGGATCAACTTTAGGGAATTTCACTCCTTCGAATGTCTGCCAAGCAACAAAGGTGATCAATACCAGTAGCCCAATGAAATGAAACTCATATCCTTGATCTTGCGCTTCGTGATATTCCTTCCCCAACTCGATGATGAGGTAGCTCGCCCAGTTCATTTGCATTCCTTCGACGCACTTCCCTGAGAGGTCTACTACAAATCTAGTGACATGTGTCATACTGTTGTTTTTGATGAGATTTCTAGCTATAATTTGACAAGCTAGGTGCATTGCGCCATCCTAGATGGAGGCTACCTTGTAGCCTCACTTTCCCTTCTCTGCATTGCCATAGTCTTCCTTTATGCACTATGCCAGGGAGCGATCTCCAACCTTCTCTGGGTAGAAATTTTGAGGGTTCGGTCCCTGCATGCTCAATCCATAGTGATGCACCTATAAAGTCATAGATAGCCTCCATGATAGCACGACAGGAGGAGTTTAACGTAGGAGTTAACCTCTTGATGTCGGCCAAAGTGAGGGATCTTCATCACGTTCAGGATTATCGATTGCACGAGCTCCTTTATCCATGGCTGGGAGACAATGTGTTGCTTCTTCCCAGTTGTCTTCATCAAATAATGATGCAGCGCAAGCATCGCATAGTTCTTACGGTCTCTGAGGTTGAATTCGTTGTTCTTTAGAGCTGGAATATGTCTTACCTGCGGTCCAACTGCGTGTATCCCCTTCGATAGGTAAGCAGTGATCAACATGTATTCGAAATCTTGTGGGATGTTGTCACAGTTAACCATGCCAACCAAAGGAGAGATGTAGTCTGGCAAGACCGATGGGATCTGCTTCGTGTTAGCTAGATCATCGCAGTGCTTGCTTCGCTTGTCAACAGTGCGACAAGAACGTCATCCAGTCGATGGGGATGCTTGCAATCCACCAGTCGATGATGCTTGTATTCCCAAAGACATGACTCTCTTAGTCATGAGGTCTACAACTATTTCCTCCATAAACTTCTCTACTGTGCTAGGTTCGCCCGACATTCACACTTGTAATCAAATAACTCGGGTAGGCGAATAGACAAACGAGGTAATCAGGTGGATGGTGAGGTCTAGAAAGCACAATGCGATACAATGGATTCTATGTTAGCTTGGATATCACGGTTTGAAAAAAATAATCCCAACGCAGCGTCTGACGGGTTAAATAAGAAACATCGTAACAGGTTCCTCCAATGGGTAGGAATGCCTTAATCAATACGAATCCATCCGTTATAGTGTGGTCTCAATGGTCCAATGGTGATCTTTCTGCCAATAACTGCATTTCTAGTCATTCTGGAGCGTTAATCTAACGGTCAGGGCACCTCCAACGGTCACATACCTTCGCCATGGTGAAGTATCATTATGCGTGCCTCTACTATTTCGGCAAGGTTCAATTTCTTCAAGCCTTCCTCTTGGCTTCCTCCTTTGTGTTCCTTCTTATTTGATCTTTCTCAATCCAAGTCTTTCCTAATAAAAGTGGAAAAGGGGCGTTGTTCTCAACAAACCTAATAACTTCAAAGTCCTCTTATGTTTATGTTTTGTGAGAAATCATAGGTATATTAGTAAATCTTCCACATAGGGTTATCATCTTTCCTTTAAACAATCCTATTCTTCCCAATGAAGGTATCATAACAGGCTTTCCCAAAATTTCCCAATTGCTTTCTGGCATAATATTCACATGTGTTTCTTCATCCAATAGACAGTCTATGTCGAAGTCTTCTATTCTTGTAACTATGCATTGTTTTTCTTTAAGGATCTCTGGTAAACTGATGTCTCTGTGATCATCCATTTCTTCTTTTAACTATTTTAACATAGTCTCTGACTCTTTTTCTGTGTGATTCTTTAACATATCCTTAGTTTCTTGACCTTATTTATAGTCTTCTTGTCTCATGTTCATTTTTTCAACTTTAGCAATCATCCTTGGGAAATCTTCAACCTCATGACCAATAGCTTTACAACAAAGACAAAGAGGGCCTATACCAGGGTATTCTTTAGCAACATGTCCCAGTCTTCTGTAATTATAGCACAGTGTCAATCCTCTCTTTCTTTTAAATGATCCCCAACCTTTCATGTACTGCGCACTGGGATCACAGTGATGGACTTGCATTCTGCAAAAATTCCTTCTAGGTTCTTGCATCTACTTATTAGTCCAAAAATTCATTCTATGAATGGGAATAACATATCTTTCTCTATTTCTATCAATTTATTCAGATCAACTCTTTCTTCTAATTGTGTCCTAGTTTTCAGACTAAGACAAGATCTATTAAACATACCTAGATTCATACTTTCGAAGAAAAAATTTCCACTTATCTTACCTTTATCAGAGCATAAATCTTTAAGATATTACCTTCTTTCTTCAGATCTGATTCCTTTCTTAGCATTGAGCTTCGCAAGTCAAGTAGAATATTGCACACTACAACAATAGATCTACGCAAGAGATTTCTTTTCTTCAGTTCCCAACAATCACAGTTTCAGGTCTTGGCAATAGAACCATTTGTTGGCACAGGGGCAGACCCATGGTTCAACGTTTCAACAATGCACTAACAAAACCCTAACTACCAACCCTTTCGACAACACCTACGAAGCAGGTGAGGTCTCACCTGAGGGAGAGGCAAGGGGGGTTGCAAAAATCAGGTGTCTACAACCAATATGGGACATAGATATGTTATTACAATACTTAACAAAGCACTTAGCCAACAACATACATCATTTATTGATCCTTATTCACATCGCAGATTAAATCCTTATTACAAATCAACGCAATAACAATACAGATCGAGTACTTTCCATCACTTCACACATAGAATTAGCTCAGATTTAGCATTCATTCACATCATTAATCACTAAGATACACCATCAAATGCATTCATTATACATAACATCAACAACACTAAGCAAGTAATAACATAAACAAGATCTCACAAAGCATATCAAGACACAGGATATACATGGTTCATCTCGGTGTGGGGCTACGTCCACCAACTTCTTCTTCTTTTTTATTAGTCTTCAAGCTCATTACATTCTTCTTATACTTTTCATAGAGCCACAAAGCCCAAATTCACACTGGAAATTTGATCCGTGCACAACGCACTAGATACACCTTCCTCAAAATCAGGTCAAGGCACATAGCCAACTCCTTGATAGCACAAAGCCTTACATAGTCTGTCTATACAATGCACTTACAAATTCTTGCACTGAGCCAATATTAACTTACTATGCACTTAACCACTAGTAGTTATGCACTAAGCCGATTCTAGTACTTCTTACATCACTAGCTACTTATTTATACTTTTACACAAAGGCCTAAAACATGGGTAAACCCATGGGACAACATCCCATACCTGTTACATAAACCCTAGAACCCTTTGTTGGGTCCACAAGCCCACAAAATGAGTGAGATCCCATGATCTCTTCTCCGCTTGGGTGCTCCATCTTCTACCAGCCTGTCGAAGTCCCAAAAATGGTCAAACATGACCAATGTTTCCTCAAAACGTGGTCAAGGGCCAACAGGTTTGCATCCATCTTCCAGAAGGGGGTTGTGAGGAGCTCTGGAAAGGAAGGTCGACTGTAGATAAAATTGTTGGAGCAAAGCAGAGGAAGGCTTGGTAAGCCTTGGTTTAGTGGTCACCATAGTTTTCCATCATTCCATGTTCCTATAGTATATTGTGTAGCTATCCAACAACCATTAGATTTGTGTGCTCAATAGTATTTTGTAGCTATTATTACAACCATTAGATATCATTGTACTAGTTTTTGGGAGTTGTCATCCATAATAAGATGCCATGAATATATGCTCCATTCTTGTGTAATGAATGTATGATATATGTTTGACAATATTCCTCATTGAGCAACTATCTATAAGAAGTTAACAATACATTCACATTACAAGAAACAACTATTCCTGGACGAAAACTATTAAATTACCTTCTATCCTAGTTGGGAACATTACAATCGGGTACTGGCTGATTGTAATTCATGTGTTGTTGGAATGGGTTGATACCCAGTAGGTTGATATCAACATGTCAAGTATCGACAGCGAGAGAGAAGTTAGTGGTGATGAGTGCAAAGGGGTCGAGGGATGATAGGCCAGGGGCCTTGGTGGATAAATTACCATGTGGGTGTCATGTCATTAGCCATGTTAGTAGCCAAATATGCTCTAGTTCAACCACATGGATTCCACATGTGTGCCACGTGCATGCCATTTGGATGCCACGTGGGTGCCACATGGGCATGAGAGGGTTTAGCCAATAAGGCTTGAGATTTTAGGAAGCTATAAATTTTTATCCAAATCTTGGATTTGAGCATGGTTACGGTCATTGGAAATCTCTTGACGAGCAAAATACAATGATTCCCTCAAAAAGAGGCTTCGAGGTGGATAAGAAAAAGTAAAATTTTGATACCCCACCCCTTTTAGAGAACCTAGAGGATGGGTAGGTTACAAAGTGGTATCAGATAATGGTTACAACACTTGGGTTGTATGGGCTCAAGGTTCAATGGTAACAATAAACCATAAAAGATATCATTTAATTTAAAAGTGTTTATATAAATTATTAAAAGGGATAAGAAATATTTTTCCCTTCTTGGTTGCTTGAATTTTTCATGGCTAAACTAATGCTTTTGGTTGCTTGATTACAATTATGCAAATTTTTTTAGTGTTGGTTATACTCTAATAAATATTGTTTGGTGATGCTTGTAGGGGAATGAAATTCCATTTATAGGTCGTGTATGAAAATGAGTACCTTTCCCAGGGAAAATGTTTTATATATTTATAAAATGTTATTTTGAGTGATCAACTAACAATAGTGGTTGTTTTATCACATAAGAAGTCACAACAATAAGATAAATGGTAACCTATCCTAGGATGGAAGAGACTTCCCATAATATATAAGAAGAGTCAGATGATATGAGGATGGTGGAAACTCCTCCAAACTTAGCATAAATTGTAAAGAGTTTAATGGTTGAGATTAAAATATTTAAGGATGATAATGAAAGGCTCATCAGAGAAAAAAAAATAAAACTGAATTAAATTCAATATTGTTGCAAAGCCTATCCAATATCCAAAGATAGTTGCAACATGGACCAACAACTAGTGATATTGAGAGGGCTCAGTCCAAGAAGACACAAAGACCACCAGAATTTCAAAAGCATAGTCCAACAAACAATAATACATGGAAAATTACCTTGAAGAAGGAACAACAAGGTGCCAAGAGGGATGCATCCAGCAAGGATTCATCCATGAAACCCCCTAGTGAGAAGACACAAATCTCAAAGGAATTGTCTAGTGATGAGGTTCTTTTTTAGTCTCAAGGAAAGAGGAAGTGGAAGAATCATTCAAAGAGTTTCATACCCAAAGAATTCAAGAAGGCTAAGCCACCTAATTTTGATGAAGAAATCAAAAAAGGGGAAGAAGTAGAGGCATGGTTATTGTGACTAAATAAAAAATTTAGGGTGCATGACCACTTTAATAACATGAAGTCTAGAGTATCCATATTTAACCTGAATGGAAAAACATCGATTTGGTGGGAGGATCCTAAAAAAGTAACAAGTATCCATGAGAGAAAGTTAACTTGGAAGAAATTTGAGGAATGCTTCAGGACAAATTACATATATAAGAGGTAATATGATGGAAATATAATGGAGTTTCATGAACTCAAGTTGGGAAGGCTCAGTACGGAAAATTATGTGAACAAATTTCTTGAGTTGATGAGGTATGTACCTTACATCAGGGATGAGAAAGTGAATATGCAACATTTTCTCAGTGGGATTCCATGGTCTTTCCAAGATTGGATTGAATCTGATGAACCCAAAACACTTGAAGACACCATAAGAAAGGAAAAGTGTTGCTAGGAGCAATCCACACCTAAGATGGAGAAAAATAAGGTGTGGAATAAAAAATTCAATATGGGACTCAAGAGGAAAGGAGTCAAATCCTAAATATTTAAAAATTATGGAAGAAATACCTAGTCACATTTTTCAACCGGAAGTGCACAATACAATAATTTTCCCACCCAAAGTGAGAATAAGACTTCTGGAACAACAATAGAAAAGACTGAAGACCCAAAGAAAGGGCCACTAATATTTTGGGGGTGTGGAGAAGAGCACTTGTTGAGGGACTGCTCTCATAGACAACATAATAATAGAAGGGTCTATAATGTCCAAGAAGCCAATATAGTCAATGATTTGGCCAAGAGCGTCCCACAAATCTATGCAATGTTTGAGAATCAACAAGCAGATCACCAAGCTTCAGTGGTGGAAATAGAAGGTAAACTTTCCAACCGTCCTATTTCAATTTTAATTGACCTTGGATCTAATTTGAGTTACATTTCTCCACAAGATGTTGAAGCATGTGTTTTACAGAAGGAAAAGCATAAGAATTCATGGATGGTACAACTAGCCACATGAACCAAAAGGAAGGTAACTGAAGTTATTAAAGAATTCCAATTTGACATGAATGGGATGCCCACACAAGTAGTCCTAAATATACTTCCATTCAGGTCATATGGTTTTCCTGATTGGCATGGATTGGATGGCTACTCATAAATCCAAACTAGACTATTATAATAAGAAATTTGAGTGTGAATATGAGTAATGAAAGAAAATAACCTTACAAGGGGTGTAGAAACCTATATTTGATAGAAATATTTCAACACTACAAGTAAATAATTGTTGTAGAAAGGATTCCCCTTATATTCCATACAAGTGCTAGAATCAGTTGAAGACAATAAGACTAGTATTGAAGATAAGCCGGTGTTAATGGAGTAAAAATATGTGTTTCTAGAAGAGATATTGGTGTTACCCCCCAAGAGGGACATTGATTT
>SNQJ01S0005586.1:189981-209763 GCA_010110895.2 Picea sitchensis
TGTGACTCCTTTAATGATAACAATCATCACATGATAACATAATCCATTTGTTAAGAAAACACACCCCTTGTGCCTCCCTTCAAAACATATTTTACTTTCACAATTTTAGCTCATAAACTTGAAAATACTTCAAACTAATACTCATATGTCCAAAATCCATGGAGTCCACTATCATAAAAAAAAAAATAACATAAAATTTAAAAACCATATTTTCCAGTATGTGAAGCAACCCTTCCTTGGTTGTTTTTGTCACCTTTAGGCTTTATCTCACTGATCACGTGGGAAAAATCATCCCTCAAATGCATCCGTGAAGACACAGATTTGTCAGAGTCACCGGAGGGTGAGGAAGGGAAGCAACAAATTTTCCTCTATCAAATGCATGGTGGGATTCAGTCTTCAATCTCTTTCTGGCGTGGGTGGATTGCAATGGTGAGTGGTTAGGGGCATCTTGGGCAAAGGAGTTCAAAGGTGGGGGAGAAGGAAAGGTTAAGTTTGGCCAGCCACGGTGTTGGGAGACTGTCAGGTGAACAATATCTTGCCACCCATCATTTTCCGGGACTTCAGGCTGTAAAGAGACATGAGGAGGAACAAGTATATCGAGGGCTTGAGAGGATTGGAAGGGAGGCCTTTGAGGCCTCAGTTGAACTATTCCCTATCCAATCCAATTAAATAACCTAGCATGGAACAATTGGCCAAGATCTTTAGTATCAACATCAAAATGTCTTGAGAACCTAGGCCTCCTTGGGCCTCGGTTCCAGCTACCTCTACCTCTGTTTCCTCGGCCATGGCTTCCCTGACTAAAAAAACTCATCCTGCATATGTTAACAATTATAAAATAGTCTTTTAAATAACCATGCATGACAACTCCTTAAAAATACGAAATAGATTTGGCTTAGAATGTATCAGGCTCATGCAATCCAAACCATACAAATTGTTCTAATTTTAATCAATGAGCAGGAGGGTGGAAAAAATGTTCAGGGATACATGAGGGGTTTGTAATTATCGAAAATATTATATGATGAAAGGGGAGAGATATGGTCACTTCTCAATGATAGCAACAATCAACTATAAGAAAACCAATAAACATCACTGCAATGCACACAAAATTCTGCCACTTCTATCCAATATAACACATAATTTTCCTTAGTTGTGATCAATATCAGAATAGGGGGTGAACAAAATGAATATGGGATATGTGAGGGGTTTATAATTAGCGGAAAATGAGATAATGAAGTGGGAAACAAACGTTTTATGTTCATGATATTAATCAAGCAATCCATAACATATTTTGCAGTAAAAAAATATGCATCAACCAACAATCAGATGACTAAGTAATAATTCATGTGTATTTGTTTAATTTCATTGTCCATTAATATCCAACACAGTGTCGTTACAAAACAGATGTACTTCACACAATTTGTAAGAGGTTATGTTCCTTTTATTCGTACATTCTGTATGTTATAACAATCAACAACAACACTCAATCTATAACCAATAACATCCACCATTGCCATAAATTTCCCCAATCCACGTCTATATTTGAAAGTAGTGTTTACAAAAAATAATAATGAAGCCTCTACTTTTGTTAATAGGGCCAATCAAGATCTGTAATGATATTCATTTCCATACATATATATGTAGTAGAAATATCAAAATAATCAAGACCTCACATGCCATGCCTAAAAGGCAATTGACTATAACCAACAGTCATCATTTAGACACAGGCTATGCATGAACAAATTTTCGAAACCATGTAACCATGCCACTGTAAAAAAAGTATCTTAGTGCAACTTAAAACCAAGATAAACATCCCACACAACTATCATCTACAGTGATAAACTTGCAAAAAGACAACACACTTAGAATTCAGGGGGTATTACTGGGCATACAAAACAAGCCATCCATATTATACGCGGTGCACAACTGAGAGAATTTCACAGTGTAATAATTCCCATAACCACACAACAATATATGACCACGATATAACTTAAAAACCTCATTCTGAGCTATTTATTAAGTCTCATGTGAGTGACCAGGCTGCACACATTCAAGTGTATTCTCCCAACGACAAAACATGCAGTGGAAATATCCAATCCAATCTTCTAATTCTCAAAAAAAAAGTCATCTATAGGATGTGACATGTGTGAACAACACCAAACCCCTGTGACCAATGCCAACTATTATCCAAACATCATAAGCACCATTCTAACGGTTGTATAATAACCAATAATTTGGCACCATGGTAAGGAAAAACAGTCAACCAAACAAGTGTGATAATGGTGTATACTCACGAACCAAAATGAAACGATAGAGGCCCTTTCATAACAAAAAAAAAATGATTTTTGACAACAGGCTGCGCCTATGAACCTTTTAGAAGTGAAATTGGCAATGCGGGCTCACGCCATTTCCATATAGGTATTGGCCAAAATTCATACTAACATGATTGCTATACTAATAATGAGTGAGCCCACATTCTAAGTAACAGACCACAATAATATTAGCATGCTCGACAATCTTCTTATGAAGCTCTAGTCTGGAGGGTTTAAGGGATTGCACAGTAGCCATTGCAGGAGGCAGGGGGAATCGACTATGGTGGAACTTCGGGGCTAAAGAAAGGCACTCAAGGAGTACCACGATGCTCATGAGCAGGAGGCATTTCCTTGACAGAGTTGAACAAGGTTCTAATTAAACCCAGGAACCACGAAGACAATCATCCAATCAGCCTTTTAAAGAAAAACCCTTGACAAAATGCAGTGGTAACAAAAATATCACCCAGGAAGATGACCAACTCTAATAAACTCACAACAATTTTACGCAGAACTATAGATTTTTCATTCAAAGATGAAACCACACATTTTCAACGCTCGAGACAACACAAACCCATACAACTGAGCCAAAAACATTTCATAACCAGAGTGAAGTCAAGAATGGCCAAAAGAGACATACCTGTCAATCGAAAACCTTAAGACGAGAAGTGGTCAAGCGGTTTCACCGTGCTGAAAATATGAAGTGTGAGCACAACAACCAGATCAAACAATAGTCTGATGAGGGTGGCGACCAAGGGGAAGGGTAAAGGTGTGCACGTTTCCTCCACCCATATCACATTTACTCCATAGTACATGCCAACGAGCCTTCAATAACACCATTAATCAACCAATGCATCGAGAATATAAACTCATTAAACCATAGCATAATCTAAGTTCCATACTCAACCATTTGTGTCGTTACCTTGCCACATGCGCCACCCATGCTATAATTAAAATGAATCGCTTGACCACTATACAAAAGAATCACCACCAATAGCAAAACCACCATAAAAAATTGCAAATCCATTACTTGCATAAGCCACCAAGGTTTATAACATATGCATATCGGCTACCGATTGCATCAATCAACACATAACCCATGTATTATCACTTGCCAAGAATGCGCCACCAAAACTTCCATGATATGCATGTCAAAATTAACATTTTTTTTTAAATTCCATTTTCCTGTTATTTAGGACTTAACCACTATCAACAAGTATTTCATTTATATGTTGGCATGTTTACAAGCAGGTGTTCTTGTCATTGATGGCAAGATCAGAGTATGCAGTGATGGAAAAACAGGGACAACGTAAGCTCATAAGAAATAGTGCAAAGGTGCACGAAGATTGCAAGAGTGTGCTTGTTTATTTGATGGCAAACAGGTAGGCAAGGAAGATCAACAACGCAGGGATAATTGAATGGAAAAATTAGACCGGGCATTGGAGGAGTCAAGGAAGAAACTCACAACAAGAATGCTAAAATGGTGAAATGCGAAATGTCAGAATATGTTGATCCGACTCCATTTCGGAATTTCGGATACCGGGAGTTGAAGTTTCAAAACACTTCACCACAGGAGTCCCGGAATCGTGAAATGCGAAACGCCGAAATCCCAAAACGAGGAGACAGTTTCAAATACCGGTATTTTGGATACCGAGAGTTGGGGATGTCAATAACTCTTACTACAGGATTCCCAAAGTCGAGAAATGTGAAATCGTGATATGCTAAACCACGATATAATCTCAACCGTTGGATTGAGGAAAAAACTGGACCGCCAATCCAAGAAGGATACGTGGCGAAAGATCATCCTTTCACTGATTGGAAAGTCAAAGGAATGGGGTTCCCTAACCTCTCGAACTCGCGATATGAGAAATCATGAAATAACCTTAGCCGTCAGATCAAAGTTTGATCTGGACCGTTGATCTGACTCCATTTCAGAGTTTCAGATACCAGGAGATGGAGGAGTCAAGTGTTGAGACTCCTCATCATACGAGTCCTGAAGTTGTGAAGTGAAAAAAGATGAAAAGATGATCTAACTCCATTTCGGAGTTTCACAGACCGGGACTTGGAAGTGAAGAACATTCACATCAAGAATGTCGAAATCATGATATGTGAAATCGTGAAGTGATCTGGGCCAACAGATCCAGGAGGTGAATGTGGAAAACCACGTCAGAAAGGACAGGTGGAAGACTATGACACGTGGCATGATCAGACAATGACAAGTGTCAAGTTGATTTGGAATTTCTAGCCACTAGAAATCACAATTATGAGTGACACGTGACAACCACTCAGGTCATGACACATAATTGAGTGATGCAAGACTGACCTCACTCCGGGAGTTTTTGCTTCAGGAGTTTTAACTCTATCACTCCCCCAAAGTCCCGAAGGCTGAAGTCCCGAGGTAGAGGATATCCGTCCGATCACCATGGATCGAGGACCGTTGATATGGAGATCAAAGATCTTGTGTTATTGGAAAGGGGTCATATTCCGATGGTCACATCGTCAAAGAACTATAGAAGAGAACTCGAAGTGGAAAGCTCCATTTCGTAGTTTCGGGGATTGGGCATGGAGCATAAAGAAATCTTCGCATCAAGGATGTTGAAATGTTGAATTGTGAAATCACGAAAGCGCTTTATGGATAAGCACTCAGTCATTGATGGTGGTCACATCATTGAAGAGATGTAGAGAAAATCTTGAAGCAGCAAGCTCCTTTTTCGAAGTTTCGAAGATCGCGACTTGGAGAGTTGAGATGCCTCACAACAGGATTGTCGAAATGCTGAAATGCGAAACACGTTTTGGCTCAGCCCGTGGTCACAACCATTGGTCACATCAGCGGAATATGGAGGAAGGAGCTAGTGAAACCAAGCTCAATTTCGAAGTTTCGGGGATCAGTACGTGAAGTGTAAAGAAACCTTAACCATAGGAATCTCGAAATGCCAAATACGAAACAATGAATTAAATGCAAGACCCTACGAACTCCATCCAACGGTGCAGGTGAAATTGAATATGATCGGAGGGCTACTGTCGCACTTCCTAGTGTAACTGCTAGAAACGACTGATGGTTTCTGCCAGAGGACTTGAAGAGGCCTCAGGATGGTCACCAGAGAAGATGAAGAGGCTCGAGGCATCTTCCATGGATTTAAGACTATTCTTAGAGGCAATTGATAGATGGATGAGCGTTGAAGCCTGTAACTGCAATAGAGAGGATTAGCTCGACTATGATAGAGAAGACGAAGAGTCTCAACTACCAAAGAGGATGAGAAATCTAAGCATAACACCCAATGATGTTGGATGCGTGGGGTGAACTGCTAGAGAAGCTGAAGAGTTGCAATGATGATCAAGTAGAGTACTCGACATGAGAGTTCTGAGATGAAACTCAGAGTCTGGTCAATGCACTCCTTGCAAACCCTCCACTGCACTCTTTGCAGGAGTTCTCAGAAAGAGAAACAATTGAAACTCATTATTCCCTTACCCAGAATTCAAACATTCAACATAGAATTCCAGAACCTACAAACATACATAGCATTGAAAGAAATGCATACAGAGAATACAAACAAGCCTACAACATACCATTTAATAGGTGGTTCCAACAACCATAACAAACACATAAATTTGGGATCAAAGATTTCTTCTATTAATTCCAATGCTCTTGTACATGGTAAATATCAACAGCTAAAAAAATGCATAAAATTCTCTGTTCTCTTCTATTCTCTTCTGCAGCTCTATAGCTTATGAATTCTGAATAATAATACAATGGTACAAGGGTTGAGGGTGTCTATCATCCTTTTTCCCTCCTATGCTTATAAACTATCTGAAAATCTAACATTCATATCTACCTACTTGCATTAAACAAACATAAATGTCTATTACATCCAACGGATAGGAACATACGCTCCAAAATCGGTTTAGATCTGCAGATATAAATGCAATTTCACTTTCTTCCTATCTATTACATTAATGCTTTAGATTTCAAATTCAATATGTTTTCATAAAAACATGCTCAAGTTAAATTCTTGTCATTGTCTCTTTGCCGCTCTCTGATGCTCGCATCATGCTCCCTAAGCAGAGAATTTTCATGAACTCTGTTCATGAGCTCTTACATAGTCTGTCCATGCTTCTGAATTCTTGCTTCATTTTCCCAACTTGCATATTCAACTAGATGTCCTTCCATTTGACCAAGTATTTCAAAATACTCTTTTCTCTGGTCTTTTGCTAATCATCTTGTCAATTATGCTTTCCATATATGGCTTTTGACTATAGGCATTTGTTTTGTCCATTTAATTTCTTTATGTTCATCCTCTTCTCCTGCTTCTCAAGCTCTGTAAGGGTACAAATATTGACATTGAATATGGGGTGAAGTTTAAACCACATCAATTAATTCAATCTCATATGCATTTGCCCCAAATTTCTTTATGATTTTGCACGCGGTCCAATATTCTTCATCTTCATCTTGTTATACGTTCCTTAGGAACCTCTCCCTTCCTCAAATGCAAGAATCAAATCACCAACTAGGTGAGTTCGCCCTATGTTGATCTTCTCTATGTATTCTTGACTTGAACTCTACAAACTCTCCTTAATTAGATTGTGAAGCTCTTTCATTCCTTATGCAAAGTCCTCGGCACTAGCACTCATGAATTCATCTTGTTCTACATCTTTCAATTCAGAAACTCCCTTGGTTGCATTCCATATACAATTTGCAATGGACTGCCCTATTCTTCTATTGAGTGAATCATTGTATGTGAATTCCACACATTGGTGAATGTGATCCCATTAGTGGTGTTCGGAGTCACTAGCTCCTTATAAAATATCCCAGCTCATGTTCTGACCTCTGTTTGTCCATCCTTCGATCAATCCCTGAAACATGGTATCTGATCGAGAAAAACGATGATACTCCTTGAAAGTACGTAGTCGACAACTTCCTTAGCAGGTTAAAATATGGGCAGGTTGTGTCATTGATTTTCTAGCATGGTATGAGATGTGCCATCTTTGAAAATATGTGGACTACCACAAAGATTGAATCAAAAAACTCTTTGTGTTCTTGGCAAACACAATATGAAATCCATGCTCACTTTGTCCCGACCTTTCGGTATGGGTAAAGGTTGATATAATCCTGCGTTCTTCTTTTTCCCTTTTGTGTGCTCACAAATTATGCATATATCCACGAATTTCTTAACATCCATTCTCATCCACGACCAATAGTATGAGCTATTCAA
Organism: Picea sitchensis; assembly: GCA_010110895.2. Lineage (NCBI taxonomy): Eukaryota > Viridiplantae > Streptophyta > Pinopsida > Pinales > Pinaceae > Picea > Picea sitchensis. The sequence goes on from SNQJ01S0005586.1 coordinate 197,498, forward strand.
CTTTGAGAACATTTTAGCCTCATTATGGAGTTGGTTCTCACATGTATGATAATGTAAAGAATGTAAATATTACTTATCGCTATAGAAGAGGTTTACCCTATATGGGTTTCCTGGGGAAATATCTATCTCTATGTATCTCATATGTGATTGATCTTTGAATGTTCTATTGCTTACTTTCCTGCATTATTTTGACTTTCATTAAATGTTGTATAAAGAGTTTAAAATAAGCATAATTGTTTTAATCAGTAACAATTGATTCACCCCACTCGGTTGTTCAACGTATATCCCAGTAACAATTGATTCACCCCCCACTCTCAGTTGTTCAACATTATATAGTATCACAGAGCTAGGTTTTTTTCCCCTTTTTTCTTAGATACAGTTTTTACTTTTCCTCAAAATGCCCTTTTGCAATTTTGACAAATATTTTTGTTGTACAAGTGAAAGAAGAACAAATGTCATAAATGAATAGAATGATGTAGTATCATGAAGGAACGACATATCAAATCTTAACTGATAGCAATGATAACCATATTTTCAACAACCAAGTAAAACTTCGTAGCACATCATCCTAACATTGAAAATGATCTGACCTGCTTTTTAAAAGTTAAAGGGGGTCCGAGCTACTAGAATTATTTAGTATTATATAATAATAGTCTTTAGCAACACTTTGCGGGTGAAATTACATTGACGTTTTCAATCATCAACAAGTCCCTGATTTTTGTTCCTCTACGTTGAAGATTTATTCTTCAGCGGTACAAAGAGACTTACTGTTGAATGCAAGTATGTGTTGGCCTCTGAGTTTGAGATAAAGGACCTTGGTATGGTGCACTACTTGTTGGGAGTAAAGGTGTGGTAGAGAACTAATGAGATCTTCTTGAGTCAGGGGAAATACATAGTTGAGATATTGAAGAAGTTTGGGATGTTGAACTATAATCCCACGTCTACACCAATGGTGACAAATCTAAAGAAACTAAGTGTGTCCTCTTCCAATTCTAATGAGATTGAGATGACCCTGTATAGAAAGCTTATTAAATCATTGATGTATCTGGGTAACACCATACTAGATATTTTCTATGTAGTGAGTGCACTTAGCCAACTTATGAGTCAGCCGAGACATACACACTGAGTTGTTACAAAGCATGTGTTGAGATAACTGCAAGGCATAGTTGGAAATGGTTTAAGATATACTTCCATTATTGACATGATATTGCAAGGATATAATGACTGTAATTGGGTAGGGAGCAAAGTGGACATGAAGGGAACCTTTGGGTGTTGCTTCACTTTTGGATCTTCCATGGTTTCTTGGTGTACCAAGAAACAAATTTTTGAGCCTTTGAGAACCACTGTAACATACGCAACCCCTTAAAGATCCCTTCTAGGGACGTGGCATCAAATTTTCACTTTCCCTTGTTCATTTTTGGTCCCTTACTTAAGAAAAGCCATCTTAATCAGCTTCCCCAAAATTTACATCTCTCACTATGCTCTTGAACCAACTAGCGGGGTATTCCTCATGACCTCAGGCTGAAAACCATGAGCTAAGACCATGTGTTAGCAAAGGTTTCGGCACTTTGGAAGTTTCCAGACTTCGGGGGTTCCAAATTTTTTGTCAAATTCTCAAATTTTCGAATAGTGGAGGGGATCAAATATCCAAATCCTCCACTGATATCTACGGTTAAAAGGGGGCTTCACTATTCAACGTGAAACACTCCCTTTTCCTAACCCTCGAAGTCCCAAAATATTTCCATGTGGCTTATCCCTTCGACGATCAACATTCGGTGGTATTTGTTCCATGCGTTCGTCTTCTCGACGATCGAAGATCTTCGTTGAGAATTCATTTTTACCATACTATGCCCAAACTCTCAAACTCCCAAAATTTCGCAACATGACCTTGGCCCTTCGATGTTTGATTTTTTTTGTTGGACATTACTAAATTATAACACACCCTCAAAACCCTCGAACTCTCGAAGTTATCCAAACTCTTGGAGTCCTGTATACATCACCAACCACGTTGGCTAGGAGAACACGAACCAAGAACTGACACACGATGAGGTTCGAGGGGTGACACGTGTCCTCATTAGGGGGTGACACGATGTCCCTCGTGGGGAATTGACATGTCATTCTCAATGATTTAGAGGTGTTGAATTAACCAAATATCGTTGACCGCGTGGCACCTTGGTTGTGGGTCCACATCACTTGGGATGACGTCGATTGGGCCATGTCGCTACATCCTGCGGTTGATATTTATCGGTGGGTATGTCAATGGTCCTCATTGCCATTGGCTCTAGGATTTAGGGTTTACTGACTCCTCTCGACGTAAATCCACGAAATCTCATATCTTGCACCATGGTTCCTCTTTCTATCAACGACCAAGATTTATTTCAACGTTCGTGACTTCGATCGTTTTCACGCAGAAAACCATGGCCAAAATCCTCCAGTGCAAAGGCTCAGGACCATAGGATCTCTTACCATGTACCCTCTCATCTAATGGTCCTCATCACTTGATGGTTAGACATTGGGGAGTTGGCATGTATCTCAGAGCTTTCCTTAGGACCACACCCGGATATATCACCATGGCACCTAGCATCTAGCAGTGTTACTCCGACACAAAGCTCTGGGGGAAATTCACATGTACCTATATCGCCCAATTACCCAAATTACTATATGATCGTTGATTTTTGGGCATGTGTCCCTCCCTTTTCAATGGTCTATATTTACTCTGTATTTCGGCCTTGAGGGAGTTTCAGTGCTAGACTACTCCTTATCTCCCTAAGTAGCACTTTGTTGAAGCACTTAACCTCACTCTATCGATATGTGGAGATCCACCTCAATCCCTAGTGAAGACCCTTGTGGAGTTCCACGAATTGACCTTTAATTTTATTTTTGCCCAGGAGATCATTAGAGTCCACTAGATCTGAGAGATCCAGAAGAGTTAGCCCCTTTTAGCTAGCCCGAGGGGTTCCCAGACCCTAGTCCACATGGATGATTTAAAATTCTAGGGCTAAGTTGCTTAATTGCTAGCAACAAATTGGGTTAAGGATACATACATGAGCCATAGTCAAATGGGTGGTTAGTGGGGAAGCGATCTTCTCCATAGAGAACTTGATATTCCCTCTAAGGAAAATTCAAAGAATCACCAGGACTTAGTCGTTTCAATTATTCCTACCCCCAACTCCTGCTAACTCATATTCCATGACCCTCTAATAGATAAATTAAGATAAATCAAACATCATATAGATATAGGTGTCTGAGAGAGCTCAAGGAGCATTTATAATAACTCTTCAAATATTGAAAGACTTAATCATAAACATAGACCTTTCATTATCACATCCAATATAATACACAAATATGAAAATACTTATCAAAAAAACCATAGTTTGTGAAGCGATTGCTGAAAGGGGTGTCTATTTCCTCCCAACCATAGGAACAACAACTCCTGGAAGGATTTATCGTTGGCCACCCGAGAGCTAGACCATGATGCTCTGAGAGAGATTCTTCTCTTTGCTCCTAGCCAGTTAGGGACAAAGGTTACTCCTCCTCCTGGGGAACTAGGTGTGGTTTTATCTACTTCAAACAGGAGGGTATGTATGAGTACTTCCTGGGTCCTTTCGTCGACCTAGTTTATGGAAACTTGTGTGGAAGCCCTTTCCATAGCTTCTTAGCTTGAAGGCTTACTCCTCAACTTTTCCTTTGAACTTCTGAGTCAAAGTATCCTCCACTTCTCTTCTCATGAGAGTGTTCTTCTCTACCTCTCCTTTGCTTGAAATTTGTCTGTCCCCAAATTAAATCATTTTATTTCCTTCCTCAACAAGTTTGCGTGGGTCCAAATCTAAATTCTTGGTTAGGCCTAAAATCCTTACAGATGGGTACCTGGCCTCATCTCCTCATTAACTCTTGGGATGGCCTTCCAACTACCCTTGATGAATTCATTTTATGGAATTGATTTGATGAAAATTAGACCAGTGGGTATTGGTGCAGTGAGGGTCATCTCAAGCATACTTGGTTTCCCTTCACCATATTTCTCATATCATCCATGATTAACATGATCTGAGACCTCCTACCCTTAGGCGATATGTAATGCGGGATCTTTTCTTGACCACAACGAGTTAACTAAGCCCTTTGTTTAAGCCCACAAAAGGATTTGGGTTTCATGACTTGAGAGAACAACTAATGGCCATTCCTCTCGCTTTGTGGTTCCCAGGTTCTGAGAGGAATTTCTCCTTGTTGAGATCAATAGGCTGTAATCACTGATCGGCGATCGAGATATTTCGGGTTAAGCGAACCGGAGTTCATGACTCTCGACTCCAAAATCACTTATCATGCCAATGCACGAATTTTGATCTACAAATTTGCATGAGATCCAACGACTCTCATTGAATTGGATCCAACGACCACTATCTCTCGAGCTTATGGGTGATTGAAAAGGCACTCACCTTAACCCCCTCACTTATTTGCAAGATCCAATGGCTCTCAAGTCTTTGACGCATCTCCATGAAGTGTTTCCATCATTCGATTCCACACTTGATAATCCCTCTCGCGATTTGGGAATTAGAGTGACCAAAGATTTTGGTCTGCACTTCAACCTTAAGAAACCCGAAGTTTTGAAATGATCTAACGGCTCAAACTGACCGATCAACGGTCCATGTTCTTGATATCGAGGGTGGTGAACCGTCCGACACCTAACCGCCTGACTCCTGCGGATCCTACATTCCTCACGACTTCGCGAGTTCTCATTGGAGAATTCTGACTGCCCGATTAACTTCTCAATGACTTCTGCCCAAGGGACTCGATGTTCTCCTTCCTAAACTTGACTTATATCAGATGATTTCGACCTTTGTCTCCCTTTAACCACTTCAAAGGTTAAATCCCTCAACTTTGCGGCATGAGACAAGCTTCAAAGGATCTTACATGCACTCCTTGAGAAAACTTTAAATAACCTCTGGTTATTTTAGTCTTTGACCTTGTGCACTCTTTGCATCAGTAGTCTCTCAATCTTCTTTCTGGATTTGTAAAACCCAAGACTTCCCTCGGCCTGAGCACACCTTGCACTCTTGTGCGTAAAAGCATGATCTGAATCTCGCCGAGGAGTTGAGATGAAACTCGATCTGGTCAATGCCTCGCCCTCCAGCACACTCTTTGCGGAGTTCGAAGAGAAACAATTGAAACTCATTATTCTACACGATTCAAACCATTCAACATAGAAGATTCGGAACCTACAGACATACATGGCATTGAAGAAATTGCATCTGGAAGAATGCAAACAAGCCTGCAAAATACCATTTAATAGGTGGTTCAACAACCATAACAAACACATAAATTTGGGATCAAAGCTTTCTTCTATTGAATTCCAATGCTCACGTGCGTAATTAAATATCAACTTGACTAAAAAATGCATGGAATTCTACTGTTCTCTTCCTATTCTCTTAGCGACTCTATAGCTTATGAATTACGAATAATAGCCTAAATGTAGGTACAAAGGGTTGAGGGTGTCTATCATCCTTTTTCCCTCCTATTCTTATAAACTATCTAATCTAACATTCATAACTACCTACTTGCATTAAACAAACGTAAATGTCTATTGCATCCGGCGGATAGGAAAACACGCTCCAAAATCGGTTTAGATCTGCGGATATAAATGCAATTGCACTTTCTTCCTATCTATTATATTATTGCTTTAGATTTCAAAATTCAATATGTTTTCATAAAACATGCTCAAGTTACATTTTCTTGTCCAATTGTCTCTTTGCCTTTCTCGATGCTCTGCATCATACTCCTCGCTTGAAAGTTTTCATGAACTCATGTTCCTTGAGCTCTTACATAATTAAATCCATGCTTTTGAATTACTTCTTCATCTTCGACTTGCATATTCAACTAGATGTCCTTTCCATTTGACCAAATTATTCGAAATACTCTTTTCTCTTGGTCTTTTGCTAATCCTCTTGTCAATTATGCTTTCCATCTATGGCTTTTCAGCTATAGGCATTTTGTTTTAATCCATTTAATTTCTTTATGTTCATCCTCTTCTCCACCTTCTTGACTTTGTAAGGGTACAAAATGTGACATTGAATGTCGGTGAGATTCCGACCCCATCAAGTAATTCAATTATATGCGTTTACCCCAAATTTCTTTATGATCTTACACGGTCCAATCTTCTTCATCTTCATCTTGTTACTCGTTCCCCTTGGGAACCTCTCCCCTTCCCTCAAATGTGCAGAATCAAATCACCAACTTCAAATTGAAGTTCTAGCCTATCATTGATCTTCTCTATGCTTATATTCTCGGCTCGAGTTCTGCTGATCACTCCTTAATTCGATTGAATCTCTCCTTCATTCCTTACTTTCGAGAGTCCACCGACTTTTCGCACTCATGAATTCATCTTGTTAGCATCTTTCAATTGATAATCTCCTTGGTTGCATTCCATACAATTTTGAATGGACTCGCCTAATTCTTCTATTAGGAATTAAGATCATTTGGCCTTGTGAATTCCACATTGGTGAATGTGATCCCATTGTTGTGGTGTTGGTCACTAAGCTCATATAAATATCCAAGCTCATGTTCTGACCCTCTGTTTGTCCAAATCCATGCGAGGGATGATATCTTTGACTAAAGACAAGTTTGTCCCCAAATTCTTCAATGGGTCCTCGGAAATGTCCTACAAACATGGTATCCTAATCAGAAACGATACTCCTTGGTGAGGTAAAATGACTTCAACCAGAAAGCAGGGTTAATGTAGGTTCGTCATTGATTCTAACCATGGTATGAAGTGTTCCATCTTTGAAAATTTTTCTACTACTACAAAGATTGAATTATATCCCCTTTGTTTTCCTTGGCAATCCCTAATATGATCCGTGCTCCGCTTGCGTCCCGATTACTTCGGTATGGGTAGGTTAATCTATAATCTGTTCTTCCTTTTTTTCCCTTTAGGTAATGAGCCAGAGTGCATATATCCATGATTTATTAACATCTGTTCTAATCCCTTGCTAATAATATGAGCTATTCAACTTTGAGAACATTTTAGCCTCATTATGAGTTGGTTCTGCACATGTGTATGATAATGTAAAGAATGTAAATGTGCTTATCATATAGAGAAGGGTTTTACCTGTATGGGTTTCTCGGGAAATATCGTCTCAATGTATCTCATATGTGTGATTGATCTTTGAATGTTCTATTGCTTACTTTCACGCATTATTTTGACTTTCATTAAATGTTGTATGAAGTTTAAAATAAGCATAATTGTTTTAAACCGATTAGCAATTGATTCACTATACTCAGGTTGTTCCAACATTATAGCAATTATCAAGGAGCTAGGTTTTTCCCCTTTTTGCATTAGATATAGTGTTTACTTTTCCTCAAAATGCCTTTTGCAATTTTGACAAATATTTTTGTTGTACAAGTGAAAGAAGAAAAAATGTCATAAGTGAATAGAATGATGTAATTATCCTTGGAAGGAACGACATATCAAATCTTAACTGATAGCAATGATAACCATATTTTCAACAACCAAGCAACACTTCATAGCACATCATCATAACATTGAAAATGATCTGACCTGCTTTTTAAAAGTTAAAGGGGGTCTGAGCTACTAGAATTATTTAGTATTATATAATAATAGTCTTTAAACTAACTAGGGAATTTAGGATACATTGGCGTTTTCAATCATCAACAAGTCCCTGATTTTTGTTCCTCTACGTTGAAGATTTATTCTTGATGATTTTCGAGAGACTTCTTGTTGAATGCAAGGGTATGTGTTGGCCTCTGGGTTTGAGATAAGGACCTTGGTATGGTGCACTACTTGTTGGGACTAAAGGTGTGGTAGAGAGAAGCTGATGAGATCTTCTTGAGTCGAGGAAATACATGGATTGAGATATTGAAGAAGTTTGGGATGTTGAACTATAATCCCACGTCTACACCAATGGTGACAAATCTAAAGGAAACTAAGTGTGTCCTACTTCAAGTTCTAATGGAGATTGAGATGACTACGTATGAAGCTTATTAAGTCGTTGATGTATCTGGGTAACACCATACTAGATATTTTCTATGTAGTGAGTACAATTAGCCAATTTATGAGTCAGTAGGACATACACAGCGAGTTGTTACAAATGTGTTGAGATACTTGGGAGGCATAGTTGGAAATGGTTTAAGATATACTTCCATTATTGACATGATATTGCAAGGATATAATGACTGTAATTGGGTAGGGAGCAAAGTGGACATGAGAGGGAACCTTTGGGTGTTACTTCACTTTTGGATCTTCCATGGTTTCTTGGTGTACAGAAACAAATTTTTCAAACCTTGAGAACCAACTGTAACATCGCAACCCTTAAAGATCCCTTCTAGGGTTAATAAATTTTCCACTTTCCCTAGTTCATTTTTTGGTTCCTTAGTTAAGAAAAACCCTCTTAATCAATTCCCCATAGATTTACATCTCTCACTATGCTCTTGAACCAACTAGCGGGGTATTCCTCATGCCCTCAGGCTGAAAACCATGAGCTAATACCATGTGTTAGCAAAGGTTTCGGCACTTTGGAAGTTTCCAGACTTCGGGGGTTCCAAATTTTTTGTCAAATTCTCAAATTTTCGAATAGTGGAGGGGATCAAAAATCCACATCCTCCGCTGATATCTACGGTTAAAAGGGGGCTTCACTATTCAACGTGAAACACTCCCTTTTCCTAACCCTCGAAGTCCCAAAATATTTCATGTGGCTTATCCCTTGACCCGATCAACATTCGGTGGTATTTGTTCCATGCGTTCGTCTTCTCGACGATCGAAGATCTTTGTTGAGAATTCATTTTTACCATACTATGCCCCAAACTCTCAAACTCCCAAAATTTCGCAACATGACCTTGGCCCTTCGATGGTTTTTGTTGGACATTACTAAATTATAACACACCCTCAAAACCCTCGAACTCTCGAAGTTATCCAAACTCTTGGAGTCCAAGACACGTCACCAACCACGTTGGTCAGAACAAATTAAGAGGCCTGACACCGTGAAAGGGGATAGGGGTGACATGTTTCCTCATTATGGGGTGACATGTGTCATTCTTTAATAGTTGTAAGGGATGGGTGAATTAACCAAATATGGGTGACGGTAGCTGCTTGGTTTGTGGGTCCACATCCTTTCAGGATGATGTCAGTGGGCCATGTCACCCCCATCACACAGTTGATATTTATCCAGGTGGAGCTGTATATCCATGGTCCTCATTACTTAGTGTCTAGGATTTAGGGTTTACTGACTCCTCTCGACGTAAATCCACGAAATCTCATATCTTGCACCATGGTTCCTCTATCAGTAAATCCACGAAATCTCATATCTTGCACCATGGTTCCTCTTTCTATCAACGACCAAGATTTATTTCGGCATTCATGACTTCAATAGTTTTCACACCTTGAAAACCCTTGGCCAAAATCCTCCAGAGTGCAAAGGCTCCGGACCATAGGATCTCTTGCCATGTACCCATTCATCCAATGGTCCTCATCACTTCGATAGTTAGACATTCAGGAGTTCGGCATGTATCTCCCGACTTTCCTTCCGGACCACACCAGATATATCACCATGTACACCTAGCATCTACAACCAGTATTTACTCCGGCTTACAAAGCTCTGGGGGAAATTCACATGTACCTATATCGCCCAATTACCCAAATTACTATATGATCGTTGATTTTTGGGCATGTGTCCCTCCCTTTTCAATGGTCTATATTTACTCTATGACTCTGGCCTTCAGGAGTTTCAGTGCTAGACTACTCCTTATCTCCCTAAGTAGCACTTTGTTGAAGCACTTAACGCCTCCCTTTCTACATCTGATATAATGACTGAGAGAGATCCACACTCAATCCCCTAATCGAAGACCCTTGTCGATTCACGAATTCGGCCTTTGGCTATTTTTGAGGATCGTGGAGTCACTAGTCCTGAAGTCCCGAAAGAGTTGGCCCCTTTTTGGACTAGCCCAGGGTTCCCAGACCCTAGTCACATGGATGATTTGGAAATTCTAGGGGCTAAGTTGTAATCCTTTAGCAACAATTGGGTTAAGGATACATGCATGAGCCCTTGGTCAAATGGGTGGTTAGTCTGAGGGGAAACGATCTTCTCCCATAGAGAGGAACTTGACATTCCCGCTAAGGCAAATTCAAAGAATCACCAGGACTTAGTCGTTTCAATTATTCCTACCCCCAACTCCTGCTAACTCATATTCCATGACCCTCTAATAGATAAATTAAGATAAATCAAACATCATATAGATATAACAGTATACAGAAAACAAGGAGCATTTATAATAACTCTTCAAATATTGAAAGACTTAATCATAAACATAGACCTTTCATTATCACATCCAATATATTATACGGAGTATGAAAATACTTATCAGAACTGGAAAATGTGGAGTAACTGCTGAAAGGGGTGTCTATTTCCTCCCAACCATAGGAACATTCACTCCTAATGGATTTACCACTGGCCACCCCCAAGCTAGACCATGATGCTCTGAGAGAGATTCTTTCTCTTTGCTCCACAATAGTTAGGGACAAAGGTTACTCTCCTCCTCCCACAGGAACTAGGTGTCTGGTTTTATCTACTTCAAGCAAGGAGGTATGTATGAGTACTTCCTCAGTCACTCGTCAGCCTCGTTTATCAGCTTGTAGCCAAACCCTTTCCATGGCTTCTTCCGAAAAAAACGAGCTTACTCCTCAACTTTTCCTTTGAACTTCTGAGTCAAAGTATCCTCCACTTCTCTTCTCATGAGAGTGTTTTCTCTACTCTCCTTTATGGCCTCCCCTGTCTCTGTCCCCAAATTAACTCATTTATTTCCTTCCTCAAAAAGTTTGCGTGGGTCCAAATCTAAATTCTTGGTTAGGCCTAAAATCCTTACAGATGGGTACCTGGCCTCATCTCCTCATTAACTCTTGAGGATGGCCTTCCAACTACCACCCTGACTGATAATTCATTTATGGGTCAGAGGACTGTTGAGAAATTAGACCCAGTAGGTATTGGTCTGGTGAGGGTCATTGTATCCATACTTGGTTTCCCTTCACCATATTTCTCATATCATCCATGGTCTATGATGCAGACCTCCTACCCTTGGGCCGATATATGTGCAGGATCTTCTCTTCAACCACAACAAGAGTTAACTAAACCCTTTGTTTAAGCCCACAAAGGATTTCAGGTTTCATGACTTGAGAGAACAACTAATGGTCATTCCTCTCACTTTATGATTCCCCGATTCTGAAATTTCTCCTTTGACGAGATCAATGACTGTAATCCTCCCCTGATCTGACAGTCAAGATATTTTCGGGGTTCGCGAACCAGGAGTTCATGACTCTCGACTCCAAAATCACTTGTCGCTCCAATACCTGAATTTTGATCTACAAATTTGCATGAGATCCAACGACTCTCGTTGAATTGGATCCAACGACCACTATCTCTCTTGAGCTTATGGGTGATTGAAAAGGCACTCACCTTAACCCCCTCACTTATTTGCAAGATCCAATGGCTCTCAAGTCTTTGACGCATCTCCATGAAGTGTTTCCACCGTTCGATTCCACACTTGATAATCCCTCTCGCGATTTTGGGAATTAGAGTGACCAAAGATTTTGGCCCGCACTCCAAACTTGTGACCCCCGAATTCATGAAATGATATAACGGCTCAAACCGACCACGATCAACGGTCCATGTTGATTCTTGATATCAGGGTGGTGGTTTCTTCTGACTTCTAACCACCTTACAACTCCTCTGGATCCTACGGTCCTCGCGATTTCGCGAGTTTTCCACGGAGAATTTTGACTGCCCGATTCACTTCTCAATGACTTCTGCCCAAGGGACTCGATGTTCTCCTTCCTAAACTTGACTTCTATGAGACGATTTTGACCTTCATCTCTCTTTGACCACCTCAAAGGTTAAATCCCTCCTAAGCTTTCGCTTGTAAAGACAAGCTTCCAAAAGGATCCTTGCATGCACTCCTTGCAGAAAACTTCCAAATAACCTCTGGTTATTTTAGTCTTTGACCTTGTGCACTCTTTGCATCAGTAGTCTCTCAATCTTCCTCCTGGATTTGTAAAACCCAAGACTTCACTCGGCCTATGCACACCTTGCACGACTCTTGTGTCTGTAAAAACGCAATCTGAATCTCTTCTGAGAGTTCTGAGATGAAACTCAGAGTCTGGTCAATGCACTCCTTGCAAACCCTCCACTGCACTCTTTGCAGGAGTTCTCAGAAAGAGAAACAATTGAAACTCATTATTCCCTTACCCAGAATTCAAACATTCAACATAGAAT
>SNQJ01S0005586.1:209773-232760 GCA_010110895.2 Picea sitchensis
TTCTTCATCTTCATCTTGTTATACGTTCCCCTTGGGAACCTCTCCTTCCTCAAATGTGCAAGAATCAAATCACCAACTTCAAATTGAAGTTCTCGCCTATGTTGATCTTCTCTATGCTTGTATTCTTGACTTGAACTCTGCAATCACTCCTTAATTCGATTGTGAATCTCCTTCATTCCTTCTGCAAAGTCCTCGGCACTAGCACTCATGAATTCATCTTGTTCTGCATCTTTCAATTCAGAAACTCCCCTTGGTTGCATTCCATATACAATTTGGAATGGACTCTGCCCTGTTCTTCTATTGAGTGAATCATTGTATGTGAATTCCACCTGTGGCTGAATGTGATCCCATTGACTGTGGTGTTCAGTCACTAAGCTCCTTATAAAATATCCCAAGCTCATGTTCACGACCTCTGTTTGTCCATCCATCTGAGGATGATATGCTGAGCTAAAAGACAAGTTTGTCCCCAACTTCCTCAATAAGGTCCTCCAGAAATGTCCTGCAAACATGGTATCCTGATCAGAAACGATACTCCTTGAAAAGCTGTGAAGTCTGACAACTTCCTTGAAAAACAGGTTCGCAATATGAGTTGCGTCATTGATTTTCTAGCATGGTATGAGATGTGCCATCTTTGAAAATATGTCGACTACCAAAAAGATTGAATTATATCCCCTTTGTTTCCTTGGCAGTCCTAATATGAAATCCATGCTCACTGCATCCCACGACCTTTCAGGTATGGGTAAAGGTTGATATAATCCTACGTTCTTCCTTTTTCCTTTCGTGTGCTGACAAATTCTGCATATATCCACAAATTTCTTAACATCTGTTCTCATCCCTGGCCAATAATATGAGCTATTCAACTTTGAGAACATTTTTTCATGACCGAAGTGTCTGGCCAATCCTCCGTTGTGTTTTTCCTTCACCGAATTCTCCCTTATGGAGCATTTCGGAATACATAGTTGATTTCCCCTAAACAATAATCCATCCTGTATCATGTATTTAGTCCATTGGCTTCTATCCCTGAGAATTGGATTCTCAGACACCTCATATGCCTCTTTAAAATCTGGATCATCCCTATACATTTCTTTGAGGTTATCAAAACCCAAAGTCTCGAATCTGAATTCCTGCATAAGCAAACATTTCCTACTCAAAGCATCAGCGACTTTGTTAGCAATTCAAGAAATATGCTTAATCACAAAAGTAAAATTCTACATGAATTCAACCCATTCAGCATGCTTTTGGTTCAACTTCTCTTGTCGAGTCACAAATTGCAAAGCATGATTATCATTGTACAAAATGAACTCCTTGGGAACCAAATAGTGCCTCCATTTCTTTAGTGCTTGTATGACTGCATAGAATTATTTGTCATATGTGTAGTACTTGATCTTTGATTCATTCAGATTTTCAATGAAATACATGATCGGCCTATTGTCTTGGCTCAAGACCGCTCCAATAGAAAATCCACTCGCATCACACCTGACCTGGAATGTCTTGCTGAAATCAGGCAAAACCAGAATTGATTGCTCAGTGATCTTCTTCAGCAGGTTGAAGCTCTCTTCTCTACTTCCTCTATCCAGTGAAAAGATTTATGTCTTTTCTTCACCGTATCCATCATTGGTGCACTAATTCCACTGAAGTTTTGGATGAATTTCATGTAGAAGCCATCCAAACCATGGAAGCTTCAAACTTCAAACATGCTCTTTGGCGATGGCCAATCCTTAATCGCTTTTATCTTCTCCGAATCCATTTTTAATTCATTTGCGGAGATAACAAACCCAAATAAATGAGTTTTATCCTCATAAATGACGATTTATTCATATTGATCAGCAATTTCTCTTGCTGCAACCTTCTCATTACTGCAGCTAAATGCTTTAAGTGTTCTGCTTCTGTTTTGCTGAAAATTAATATATCTTCAAGATATACAATGACGAATTTCCCAATGAAATCCTTCAGGAATTCGTTCATCAATCTCATGAAAGTATTGGGTGCATTCGTTAAGCCAAATGGCATGACAAGCCATTCATATAGCCCTTCATTCATCTTGAACGTTTTCTTCCATCCATCACCTTCCCTCATTCTAATTTGATGATATCCACTTTTCAAATCAAGTTTTGAAAAAAACTTTGCTCCACTCAAACAATCCATCAAGTTGTCCATCTTTGGCAATGGGAATCTGTACCTTATGGTAATTTTGTTGATTTCCCTTGAGTCTATACACTTTCTCCAGCCACCATCCTTTCTTGGGTTGAGCACTGTAGGAACAATGCATGGACTCAAGCTCTCCTGAATCAATCCTTTGTCCATTAAGTCATGGACCTGTCTCCTAACTTCCTCATTCTCCTATGATGTCAACCTGTACGCTGCTTTGTTCGGAAAACTGGCTCCAGGTATAAGATCGATATGATGGCTTATACTCTTGATAGGTGGCAATGAACAAGGTAGTTCATCCACTACTATATCAACAAATTCTTCTAGTAACTCCTAGATGTCTTCTGGTAAATTATCTATTCTTGTACTGGTCAAAACAATTTTGGGCTTCTTGACCACAATAAATTGTGTGTCTTCCTTCTTCTTAACCTCATTAAGAAGTTCCTTCCCACTCATGAGAAGTACAGTGTTACTCATCTCTATTTTCACCTCTTTATCCTTAATTTGCAGTAACATGTGCGTCCTACCATTTTTCTCCAGGGTGTATGTGTTCTTTCTCCCATCATGAACCACATTTCTGTCATATTTCCATGGTCTACCCAACAATATATGGAAAACATCCATGGGAATAACATCACATAATATCTCATCTTTATATCCTCCTATTTTAAATTCGACTAAACACTATTTAGTGACATTTACCTGATGTCCTTTTTGCAGCCACGAAACTCTGTATGGGCTTGGATGTACAATGGTCTCCAGCTCCAACTTTTCTACCATTTTTGTAGATACGAGATTATATGTGCTACCGCTCCACTATGACCTTGCATACCCTGTCTTTGGTTTTGCAAGCAGTCTGAAACAAACTGTTTCTTTGGGCTGGGTTCTCTGGATCCTTCTCTAGTTTCAAGAGAACTTTCCTCATCATTAAGGATATTCCGCCCTTAGCATCTTCTGCCTCAACATTCTGTCCTTGAGCTTCAACAATGTGAGTTTCACCACCATCTTTATTTATGTCTAGACACTCATAGGATTTATGTCCGATTTTTCCACAGACAAAGCATTTCACTTCACCTCCTATGCCTCTTCCTCTTCCTTTGACTCGAGGAAAATTATTTTTATCAGCATACTTCCTTCCCTATGAGCTTCCTCCCCTCTCAGGTTGAGTTTGAGGTTTCTTCCCCGCTTCTTTAGGTATCTGAATCTTGTCCTGGGCAATTATCTTGCCTCTGCTTTGACTTTTGCCTCGACCTCTTTGACCTTTCTTTCGGCTCAACTTCTCTTCATCTTTCAAAGACATTTGATAAGCATCTTCTATGGTTTGGATGGTCATCATGCTCATCTCGTCCTGAATGTCATACCGTAGACCATTCATATACCTAACAACTTTCTCATCATCGCTTTCATGATGACCTGCTCTGATGTTTATCCTATAGAATTCTTCAGTGTATTCTTTCACTGACATTAACTTCTATCTCAAATTTTGCATCCTCCGAAACAGATTGATTTGATAATCCCTCGGTATAAACTTGGCTTTCATTTTTGCAACCATTCTATCCCATCTTTTGATTTTTTGTTTTTCTTTGCAACATCTGTCAACCTGCAGTTCATCCCACCACAGTGCTGCATGCCCTTTAAGTCTGGTAACAACATGTTAGACTTTCTTGTCTTCTTCAACATCCTCATAGTCGAAGTACTTGTCCAGAGCTCTAATCTAATCTAGAAGCTATTCAACATCTAAGTTTCCCTCATACATGGGAATTTCCATTTTTTCTCTGGCACTTATCCTTGCAACAACCCTGAATAGGCGTTCTTATACAACATCTTCAACCACAACTTCTTCATTTTTAGATTCACTTTCACATTCAGCTTCGCTGATATCCCCAACGTCAACTGTACGCCTTTGTGTTGTCTCCATAGCATCAAGCCTGGCATGTAATTCACGCATTTTTCTTTCCACTGCTGGATCAGGCATTGCCCTTTCTCTCCTTCTCGACGAAATGGTTGTAAAATTCCTCCTTCTTCTCTTTGCTATAGAAAGAAAAGAATTGGTTCTAGGCTCTGATACCACAATTGATGCATACCTCCTACCCTTAGGACGAGATCCACGTAGGATATTCTCTTTAGCCATGGAAAGGGTTAACTAAACCCTTTGTTTAAGCCCACAAAGGATTTTGGGTTTCGTGACTTGAGAGAACAACTAATGGTCGTTCCTCTCCCTCTATGATTACCCGATTCCAAAATTTCTCCTTTGACGAGATCAACAACTATGAGCCTCCCCTGATCCGATGGTCTAGATATTTTTGGGGTTCACGAACTGGGAGTTCACAACTCTCGACTGCAAAATCACTTGTCGCTCTAATCCCCGAATTTCGATCTGTGAATTTGCATGAGATCCAATGACTCTCGTTGAATTGGATCCAACGACCACTATCTCTCCTGAGCTTATCGGTGATTGAAAAGGCACTCGCCTTAACCCCCTCACTTCTTTGCAAGTTCCAATGGCTCTCGGGTCTTCGACGCCTCTCCACAAAGTGTTTCCACCATTCGACTCCACACTTGATAATCCCTCTCACGATTTGGGAATTAGAGTGACCAAAGATTTTGGCCTGCACTCCAAACTTGGGACCCCTAAATTCATGAAATGATCTAACGGCTCAAATCGACCACGATAAATGGTCCACATAGATTGATATCAGGGTGGTGGTTTCATTCAACTTCTAACCACCTTACACCTCCTCTGGATCCTACAGTACTCGTGATTTCACAAGTTTTCCACGAAGAATTTTGACCGCCCGATTCACTTCTCAATGACTTTTTCCCAAGCGACTCGGTGTTCTCCTTCCTGAACTTGACTTCTATAATACAATTTCAACCTTCGTCTCCCTTTGACCACCTCAAAGGTTAAATCCCTCCTGAGCTTTCGCTTGTAAACTCAAGCTTCCAAAAGGATCCTTGCAATCACTCCTTGCACCCTTTGCAACAGTAGTCTCTCAATATTCCTCCTGGATTTGTAAAACACAAGAATTCACTTGGCCTATGCACACCTTGCACAACTCTTGTGTCTGAAAAAACACAATCTGAATCTCTTCTGAGAGTTCTAAGATGAAACTTAGAGTCTGGTCGACACACTCCTTGCAGACCCTCCACTGCACTCTTTGTAGGAGTTCTCAGAAAGAGAAACAATTGAAACTCATTCTTCCCTTACCCGGAATTCAAACATTCAACATAGAATTCCAGAACCTACAAACATACATAACATTGAAAGAAATGCATATAGAGAATACAAACAAGCCTGCAACATGCCATTTACCAGGTGGTTCCAACAACCATAACAAACACATAAATTTGGAATCAAAGATTTCTTCTATTAATTCCAGTGCTCCTGTACATGGTAAATATCAACAATTAAAAAAATGCATAAAATTCTATGTTCTCTTCTATTCTCTTTTGCAGCTCTACAGCTTATGAATTCTGAATAATAATACAATGGTACAAGGGTTGAGGGTGTCTATCATCCATTTTCCCTCCTACACTTCTAAACTTTCTAATCTAACATTCATATCTACCTACTTGCATTAAACAAACATAAATGTTTATTACATCTGACGGATAGGAGCATACACTCCAAAATCAGTTTAGATCTGCAGATATAAATGCAACTGCACTTTCTTCCTATCTATTACATTAATGCTTCAAATTTCAAAATTCAATACGTTTTCATAAAACGTTCTCAAGTTACATCTGCATGTCCAGTTGTATCTTTGGCTTTCTACAATGCTCCTACATCAGTCTATCTTGGCAAACTTTCCCCCTTTCAGCAGTTGTGCCACACATATTCAAATTATATTAATAACATAAATTCATACATTGACCCTTTTATACAAGGTTTTATCAAATCAAACATTCACACATATTTAGTCTGCCATAGTCTCTTGGCTAGTTATAGTTATATTTACAAACTGGGGAAATATTGGGTATTGCGATCCCCTCCCCCTTAAAGGAACATCGTCCTCGATGTTCTATCTATTGATGTGCTATGTATGTACAGAGTTAAACAAAAATGGATATGCATGTCTCATGGCATCCTCCATTTCCCATGTGGCCTCATATGGGCCAAAGTGTTTCCACTACACCTTGACCTGTGCAATGGTTCTATTCCTAAGTGGGGTTTCCTTCCTATCTATTAAGCATTGAGGTTCTGGTAGAAATTCTCCCTCGGGTTCCACCTAAATCACAAACCAATAAATAATATGGTCAGAGTCATGTACATATTTCTTTAATAAAGAAACATGGAAAACATTATGTTCCCTCGCTATGGGAGGGAGTGCTAACTGATAGGCTATTGGTCCCAATCTATCCAAAAATTCAAAGGGTCCACAATACCGGGGTTCCATCTTGGCACAAGTTCCCATCCTCAAGTAGATTCTCCTAGGTCTAACTCAGAGATACAAATGATCCTTTGATTTGAACTCTCTAGGAGTCCTTTTCATGTCTGCATAGCTCTTTTGTCTATCCCATGCTATCTTCATATTTTTCCTGATCTGAACCACTTGATGTTCCATTTCCTTTAGCATATATGTCCTAATTG
This sequence comes from Picea sitchensis, assembly GCA_010110895.2. Lineage (NCBI taxonomy): Eukaryota > Viridiplantae > Streptophyta > Pinopsida > Pinales > Pinaceae > Picea > Picea sitchensis. The sequence continues at coordinate 216,513 of SNQJ01S0005586.1, forward strand.
TAACTCTATATACTGGGTTGTTCCAAATGATTGGAATGTTGCATTTCCTTCCATAGAGGGCTTCAAAAGGACTCATTTTTAATGACTCTTGATAGCCATTGTTGTAAGCAAATTCTACTAGTGGTAGGTATTCCTCCCACTTCTTGGGTTGATGCATTACATGCATCCTCAACATGTCTTTCAATACTTGGTTTACCCTCTCTATATTCCCATCTGTTTGGGGGTGATAGGTTGTACTAAAGAGTAATTTTGTTTCAAAACCAACAAACAAAGATTTCCAAAAGTTTGAAGTAAAATTTGTATCTCTATCGGATATAATTTCCTTAGGCATGTCATGCAGTCTGAATATCTCTTTCATGAAGATGTTGCCAATATATATTTCCTTGCAAGTTGACTTGATAGGTATGAAGTGAGCAACTTTTCTCAAATTTTCCACAAATACCATGATGAAATCGTTTTGTTTGGTTGATCTTGGTAATCTTATGATGAAACCCATGGAGATGGTTTTCCATTTCCGTTCAGGAATTGGTAGGGGCTGCAACAAACCTGATGGGTGTCAGTGATCTTCCTTGACTTGTTGACACTCTAGACACTTATCTAAGTAATCAACTATGTCCTTTTTCAATATGGGCCAATAAAATAGTTTCCTAGTGGCCATGATCATTTTCTGATAACCAAGATGACCAATATATGGTCTCTTGTGTAGTTCATCCATTATGAACCTCTTCAAGTCGTCACAATTTGGAATATATAATATTCCCTTGTACATCACCAGGCCTTCATTAAGCATCAAATGGCCTTCATACTTCGTCCCTGTGGGATCTTGCTTTAGGTATGATGTCACGATATGGAAAAATGAATATTTTTCTTGTGCACTTTTGACTCTCTCTTTGATGTCTAATTCACTAGCGCTTATAGCTGCCAAGTGAAATACTTTCATACTTATACTAAGGGCATCAACCACCTTGTTCTCCTTTCCTTTGATATGTTTGATTTTGAAATCAAACTCACTAAGGATAACCATCCATATAGCTTGTTTCACATTGAATTTTGGTTGGTCAAACAAATACCTCAATCCACTATGGTCTGTCATAAGTACAAACCTCCTAACTAAGAGGTAATGCCTCCACAATTTTAAAGATTTCACTATGGCAGCCAATTCCATATCATGGGTCACATAATTGACTTCATTCTCATTCAACTTTCTGGATTCGTAGAAAATCACATGTCCTTCTTGCATAAGGAATCCTTTGAGCCCTTCCTTCTAGGAATATGTACAAACAAGGAAGTCTTTGTTTGGATCTGCAATCTTCAGTACATTTGCATTGGTTAGAAGTTTTTTCATATATTGAGATATTTCTTGACATTCTAATGTCCAAATGAATTTAACCCCCTTTTTTTGAAGGGAGGTGATTGGGAAACAAATATTGAAGAATCCTCTTATGAATCTCCTACAATATCCTACCAGGCCCATAAAGGATATGATATCAAATAAATTCTTTGGGGTAGGCAAATCCATGATGGATTTAATCTTGTCATGATCAACTATTGCTCCTTCCTCAGAAATAACATGGCCTAAGTAATGGACTTGTTTCTGGAAAAAGTCACACTTACTAAGCTTAACATAGAGTTGATTTTCTCTTAACACTTGGAGTCCTAGCTTGATATGTTCTTCTTTCTCTTCACCATTCTTGGAATAAATTAGGTTATCATCAATGAAAACTAACACAAACCTATTCAAGAAATTTTTGAATATGTTATTCATTAAGCACATGAATGTGGTTGGTGCATTGGTAAGCCCAAATGGCACCACCACAAATTCATAGTGACCATATCTTGTCCTAAAGGTTGTCTTGTGGATGTCTTCGTATTTAATTCAGACTTGATGGTATCTAGACCTCAAATCAATCTTGGAGAATATGGTAGCACCCCTTAATTGGTCAAACAAGTAATTGATTCTAGGAAAGGGATACTTATTCTTGATGGTCATCTTATTGAGTTGTCTATAATATATGCATAATCTGAGTGTGCCATGTTTCTTCTTCATAAACAAGGTTGGTGCTCCCCATGGGGACACACTAGGCCGAATGTAGGCTTTGTCCCACATCTCCTTCAGTTACAATTTGAGCTCAACTAGCTCTGGTGTACTCATTCTATAGAGTGTTCTAGACATTGACACTTCTCCTGGTACAAGTTCTATTGAAAAATCAATATCCCTTATTGGATGTAGACCTGACACCTCTTCTGGGAATACATATTTATATTCTTTCAATATGGGATGGTCCTCTAGACTGGGTTTGTCATTCTTAACATAGTTTAGTGCTTTTATTTCATACAAGGGACATCCCTTTCCGCAATACTTCTTCACTTAGAGGGATGATATTTGTCTCATTCATATAGGATTTTGAATCCCTTGTAGGGTTACCCCTATTCCTTCTTCGTTTTCACACTCCAAAGTTTTACTGTAACATTCCAACTTGGTTTTTTGCGCAGGCAACTAGTCCATGCTAATTATCAAGTCATAACATCCTAGAGGAAGTATGTTTAGGTCCACTTGGGTGGGCAACCCACTCATGACTAATTAGCATGTTGGTATGACCTATGTTACTTTTCTTTTGGTTCTAGTGGCTAGTTGTACTATCCATGATTGTACATGTTTAACTTGTTGCAATTTACATTTATCAACAGTTTGAGGGGAAACATAACTCAAATTAGAACCAGGGTCAATTAAAATGGAAATATGATGGTTGGCAATCATACCTTCCATATCCACCACTGAAGCTTGGTGGTCAGGTTGTATATTATCCAAGGCTGCATAAATTTGTGGCAGGATCCTAGCGACATCATTGACTGTGGTAGCCTCATCGACATTGTAGACCCTTCCATTGTTTTGTTGCCTAGGTGGATAGTACCTCAACATATGTTCCTCTCCACAACCCCAACATTTCAAGGGTTCTCTCTTTGTGTTACCAGTCTGACTTGGAACTTCTCTGAATGGTTTATTCCCACTCTGGGAGGGAAAATTTTGTTGATACACACTTCTAGCAAGAAGGCTCATCCTAGAGCTCTTACCAGGGTTCTTAAATATCAAGGTTTTAAACCCCTTCTTCTTGAATCCCATTTTTGTTTTATTCTTCCAGTATTCATGGGGTTCTGTCTTACTCTTGAATTTCTCATAGCAATACCTTTCTTTTCGAATAGTATCTTCCAAGGTCTTTGACTCATCAAACTCAATCTTGTCCCTATAGGACTGAGTTAATCCACTAATAAATCATTGCATATTTACCTTTTCATCCTTTATATAGGGCACATACCTCATCAGATCGAGAAATTTGTTGATATACTCATCTATGGTGGGTTGTCCTAGCTTGAGTTCATAGAAATCCTTGGTATTTCCATCAAAGTACTTTTCTGATAGGTACTTATTATTGAAGTATTTCTCAAATTGTTTCCATGAAAAGTCCTTCTAATGGACTCCTTTCAAATTCCTAAGGTCCTCCCACCAAATGGAAGCCTTCCCATTCATGTTGAAAATGGATATCTGAGCCTTCAAGTTTTCAGAGTAATCACGGACTCTGAACTACTTATTCAAGCCAAGTAGCCAAAATTTTGCTTCTTCCCTCTTCTTAATCTCTCCATCGAAGGTGGGTGGCTTGGATTTATTTGAATTCTTCAGGGTCACGAGTCTTGGAAATTTACCTCTTATTTCCTCTCATCTGTGAATGGGAACTAGTTTTTCCACTATAATATTCCTTGGAGTTGCCAGTGTCCTCACCAGAGGAATCTTCCATTGAATGTCTCTTGGATCCATGTTAGGCCTTCTTTGAGGTGCTCCTCCTGGTGTGGCCACTTTCAGGACCATGCTTATGTATCTTAGGTGGACTTGTAGTTTTCTTAGTATGATGCTTGTCCACATGACTGGCAATTGGACCATGTTGTAGTTCCCTTTGTATATTTGAAAGGATTTGCAGTAGGATTGCATTAATTTCATTCTGCTTCTCCTGTTCCTTGATCATTCTTTCATTGTCAGCCTTATAACTCTGTAATTATGCCATGAGGATTCTTACAGTTTCGGCCAAATTTGGAGGGGTTTCCACCACCCTCCTTTCATCAGATTCTTCCTATCTATTGTGGGAGCTCTCCTGCAACTCCTAACGTGTCACCATCCTTTACATTGTAGATATCTTGTTGTTCACTGACTGTTTTCATGCCGATAACAAATTTTATGTTAGTTAGTAATCTACCAACTCATGAACAACATATATCATTGCAAGCTGAAGTCAGTTATTTATTTGGAAACATTAGCAACCTACAGTGTATACTTCCAAAACCTTTATCAATAGTAGAAGGTGTCATTCCTTTCTTTGGTAGAGGTTCATACATGCTTATTATAGAAGGGGGGTAAGGTAGGGTGTTACCCCATAAGTTCTCTAATAATGTTTTTCTATATGACTTGTGCATGAGACCAAGCAGGCCAAGCGTTGTTTCCATGATCTAATACCAATTTGTAACATACACAACCCCTTAAACATCCCTTCTAGGAATATGGAATCAAATTTTCACTTTCCTTGGTTCATTTTCGATCCCTTAACTAATCAAAACCCTCTTAATCAACTTCCCCAAAATTTACATATCTCACTGTGCGCTTGAACCAACTAACGGGGTCTTCCTCATGACCTCAGGCTGAAAACCGAGAGATAAGAGAATACATTAGAAAAGTTTTTGACTCTTCGAAATTTCTCGGACTTTGGGGGTTCCAAAAGTGTTGTTAAATTCTTAGATCACTGAATAGCAGAGGGGATCAATGGTCCACATCCTCCACCAAGATCTACGATTAAAAGGGGGATTCAGTACTTGGCACAGAACACTCCTTTTTCCTAACCCCCAAAGTCCTGAAATATTGTCACGTAGATTATCCCTTCTACGATCAACATTCGATGGTCTTCATTCCATGCATTCAGATTTTCGGCGATCGAAGATCTTTGTTGAGCATTCATTTTTACCATATTAGTCCCAAACTCCCAAAATTTCTCCACATGACCTTAGCCCTTCAGAATTTTACATTTGACATTTTGTGTTGGACATTCCTAAATTATAACACGCCCCCAAAACCCTCGAACTTCCAAAGTTATCCAAACTCCCAGAATCTCGTATACGTCACCAACCACATTGTCAAGGCAGGCACGAATCAGGAACTAACATGTGGTGAGGGTTGAGGAGTGACACATGTCCTCATTAGGGGTTGACATTTTTCATGCTCTAATAGGCTCAAGGGATGGGTAAATCAACCAAATTTGGGTGACATGTGTCACCTTAGTTGTAGGTCCATGTCACCCAGGATGACGTCAATGGGCCACATCATCCCCATCACATGGTTCATATTTATCCATGTGGATCCATAGATCCATGGTCCTCGTTACTTTACAACTCCAAGCTTCGAGGCTTATCGACTTCTCTCGATGTAAATCCCCCGAAGGGCTAAGTCCCTGAACTCTTAGATCTGGTGCCACATGTTCTCTTCCTATCAGTGACCGAGATTTATTTCAGTGCTCGCGACTTCGACGTTTTTCACACCCTGGCCAAAATCCTTCAGAGTACGAAGGCTTCGAACCACAAAATCTCTTTCCACGTACCCATTCATCTAATGGTCCTCATCACTTCAATAATTTGAAATTCAGGAGTTTGGTGTGTATCTCCTGTATTTTCTTCCGAACCACACCAGATCTATCACCATGTACACCTAGCATCTACGACCAAGATTTACTCTGGCTTATAGAGCTCTGGGGGAAATTCACACGTTCCTATATCGCTCAATTACCCAGACTCTTGGATGATCATTGATCTATGGGAATGTGTTCCTCCCTTTTCAATGGTCCATATTTACTCTATGACTTCGGCCTTCAGAATTTTCAGCACTATATCACTCCTAATCTCCCGAAGTAGCACTTAGTTGAATCACTTAACACCTCCATTCCTACGTCCAATCTAATGGATGAGAGAGATCCACACTGAATCCATCGATCAATGACCCTCATAGATTCATGACTTTGGCCTTTGACTATTTTTTAGGATCATGCAGTCACTAGTCCTGAAGTCCTGAAAGAGATGGCCCCTTTTTGGACTAGCGCAAGGTTCCCAGACCCTGGTCACATGGATACTTTGGAATTTCTAGGGGCTAAAAGCTAATTCTTTAACAACAATTGGGTTAAGGACACAGGAATGAGCCCTCGTTCAAATGGGTGGTTAGTCTAAGGGGAAACACTCTTCTCCCATAGAGAGGAACTTGACATTCTCGCTAAGGAAAATTCAAACAATCAGCAAGACTTAGTTGTTTCAGTTATTCCTACCCCCAACTCTCCTACGGACTTATAGTCCATGACCCTCTAAAAAATAAACTAAGATAAATGAAAGATCATATATATATATATATATATATAGAAAACAAGGATCCTTTATAATAACTGTTCAAATACTGAAATACTTAATCATAANATCAGAAATGGAAAATGTGGAGTAACTATTGTAATGGGTGCCTGTTTCCTCCCAACCATAGGCACAATCACTCCTGAAATATTTACCATTGGCCACCACCGAGCTAGACCATGATGCTCTGAGAGAGATTATTTCTCTTTTCTCCACAACAGTCAGTGATGAAGGTTATTCTCCTCCTCCCCCAGGAACTGGGTGTCTGGTTTTCTCTACTTCAAGCAAGGAGGTCTACACAAGTACTTCCTCAGTCACTCATCAGCCTCGTTTATCAACTTGTAGCCAAACCCTATCCATGGCTTGTATCCTCCCATTCTCTTCTCAAGAGAGTGTTTTCTCTACTCTCCTATCTGGCCCCTCTGTCTCTATCCCTGGATTACCTCATTTCTTTCCTTCCTAAGTAAGGTTGCATGGGTACGAATCCCAATTTGTGGTCAGGCATGGAAGCATTACAGATGGGTACCCTACCCCATCTCCTCATTAACTCTTGAGGATGGCCTTGCCACTATCAGCCTGACTGGTAATTCATTTATGGGTCAGAGGAATATTAATAAATTACACACAATAGGTATTGGTCTGGTGAGGATCATCTCAAGCATACTTGGTTTCCCTTCACCATATTTTTCATAGAATCCATGGTCTATCTTGGAAAAATTTCCCCCTTTCGACAGTTGTGCAACACATATTCAAATTATATTAATAACATAAATTCATACATTGACCCTTTTATACAAGGGTTCATCAAATCAAACATTCACACATAGTTAGTCTTACATAGTCTCTTGGACAATTATAGTTATATTTACAAACTAGGGAAAATAGGGGTATTACAACCACAAAAGCAGATAAAATTGCATGAAGTGTAGCAATCCCAATACATGAGTCAATCCATGATATTTTGAGGAATTAGACATGGAAGTAGCTCCAGTGTGTGTAGAGGCACTCCCGAAAAGGGAGGAGGTACTACATATAGAAGGAGTAGATATTGAGTTACCTTCGGAGAAGGAGGAAGAGATACCTTCAGTCTCAGAGGGAGAAAAGACAGAGGAAGAGTCACCTCCAACTCTAGAGGGAGAATTTATTGAGCCACTCTAAAGTTCCATATAGATCAGCTGCAAAGGAAGTAATTTCAGAAAGAGATTGGAGGAGCCAATTCCACGTAGAGCATCCCCATAGGAGGGCAGTTGCTGACAGAGTAGAGAAGATAATATCAATATTAATGTTTAGAAATTACAGAGTCCCAGAGGGAGAAGTTGCAGAATCCCAGGGGGAATAGCTTAAGAGAGACTGGAGGACCTACTCTCAAGCAAAGATCCAGATAATTCTTTGTAGTAATCACCCTAAGAAATCTTGTGATTTGAGAAAACTAAGTTGCAGCAGAGAGTGTACCAGTGTGGTGCAATTGGATATGTCTCAAGAGATGAAGAGAGGTTGTAGAGATATACAATTATGACCAAGAAGAGAGTGCATTTGAAGAATACTTATATAACACTCAGTACTGCAGAGGAAAAATATATCACAACCAGTTATGTGAGTCCTGGAAGTAGTGAGGCTTCAAAGGCTTCTCATAGGATTTCATCTGAGACATGGTGCAAAGGACGAAAGTATTGGTGTAGTACCTTCCTACACATGATTAGGTTGTTGATGTTCTTACCAAAAACCTTACCAGGATGAATTTTGAGTACTTATGTGACAGACTTGGCATGGTAGAGAATGCCTCCCTCGCTGAGAGGGAGTGTTGATGTTTGCATATTCCTGAGACATTCTCCATATCATACTCCTCTATGACTGAGTTGAGATGATATGTAAGGACACTTATCCGAGAATGAATAAGTGGGTTTGGGATTATATCCCAATTTCCTTTCTGGATATAACATGAGGACACATCCCTTATGAGGAGCACATGAGGACATGTCAAGGGAGTTGACCTTGATGTCACATAGTATGGGGAGTTGACCCTAGTGTTTCTAGATAGAGTAGCCTCTAGAAATCTACATGGGAGTGCCATGTGTGAAAAATATTCTCCAGATCATACTCCTCTGTGACTTATTTGAGTTGATTTGTGAGGACACTTGTCCAAGAAGGGATAAGTTGGTTTGGGATTATATCCCAATGTCCCTTGTGGAGAGCACATGAGGACATTTAAAGGGATTTGAACTTGACATCACACACTATGGGGAGTTGAAACTAGCATTTCTAGAGGGATAAGCCTCTATAAGTACACATGGGAGTACCATGTGTGACAAACCCTTTTCTACTACAGTGGTTGTGTACCACTGGGAGTGATTGTGTATCACTAGACAATATGTGTGTGCTACTAGTAGTGGTTGTGTACCATTGGATAGTATTTGTGTGCTACTATGTATCAACACAGATGTGTTCTATTGGATGGAAATTGTAGTAGATGTATGCTACTAGCTGATTGTCACGGAGACTACTAGATCACTTGGAGAAGCTCTGTGTTGCTTGATCGCAGAGACTATGATGGATTATTCGAGATATCGATGGCATGGTTGTAGTTTTGTGATACTAGTTCATTACATTGTAGTCAATGAAATACTATATGAAGACATCATTTAAAGATACCTCCCTAGCTAAGAGGGAGTGTTGATGTTTCAGCATTGGGCAAACCTTCTCCTAGATTGGGCTGTAGACCAAGGGAGATAGGACACATTTATCATAAAGGTTCACTTGTGGTAAATGGGACGAGGCATAGTCCTTCCTTGATCATGACAAGGAACAATATGGACTCGAGGTGCTTGAGGTACTTCCCATGTGTCATATAGCATCGGGATGACACTCACTCACAAGGGTGTACCTATGGTCAATGGCCCAGGTGTAGTCTTTCTCCTTAGTCATGTTGATTTGACTAGGAATGATAAAGACTTGAGATGTTAGATGCTATCACATGCGAACCAAAGTGAGCCTGATCTAAGAGAGAATCAGTTGGCTTAGAGGGAGAGTCGCAGGGGGATTTTCGCCTCATTTCAAGTGGGAGAGAGACATCTACAAAGACTGATAGACATGTGTCATGAGTCTAGGGAAAATTTTTATACTTTAGAGACCATCTTGGCATGATGCAGAATGTATCGCTTGTTGAGAGGGAGTGTTTATGTTTGGACAACATCAAGGATACTTCTCCTAGATTAATAATTAATAATATGATTATTGATTATTAAATAATATATATAATAAGTAATAATAAATAGTTATTTATTATCCAAGAGACACATCCTTTCATGGATGGTCACCATATGTTCTCTATATATGGAACACTCACCATTGTAATAAAAAATATATCATATATCATCTTATATAGAAAAATAAATACCCACTACCAAGGATCGATGATCTCTTTGATCAGTTGAGAGGAGATAAAATATTCTCAAAAATATACTCGAGGATTGGGTAGCATCAAGTAAGAATTAAATATCAGGACATCTATAAGACTACCTTCAGAACAACGTATGGACACTATGAGTTCTTAGTGGTTCCATTTGGACTTACAAATTCACCAACCACCTTTATGTGCCTAATGAATAGTTTCCATAGAAACTATTTGGAAATTTTTTTGTTAATGTTCATTGATGACATCTCGATTTATTCCAAGAACAAGGGAGCATGAGGGACACCTCACATTAGTTCTGCAAGTGTCAAGGGAACACAACTTGTATGCCAAATTTAGTAAATGTGATTTCTTTTAGAAACAGGTCCATTACTTGGGCCATGTTATTTCTGAGGAAGGAGTAGCAGTGGACTCCAAAAATATTAAATCCATCATGAATTTTCCTGCACCAAAATATGTGAAAGAGTGAGGTCATTTATGGGATACAATGGTTATTACAAAACATTCATACAAGGGTTCTAAAAATTTGGTCACCCAAATACTTCAGTTGAGAAAAAGGGAGTGAAATTTTTTTGGGAAACAGATTGTTAAGATAGCTTTTAGTGGCTAAAATATCTTCTAACCCATGCACCTATTCTGAATATTGTTGATCCAAATAAATATTTCTTAGTATGTACATATGCTTGCAAGGAGGGACTCAGAGGGCTTATGATGTAAGAAGGCCATGTAATTGGTTGTGAGTCAAGAAAATTGAATGAATATGAGACTCATTATCAAACTCATGAATTAGAGCATGATGCCATAGTTCATTCTCTAAAGATGTGGAGAAACTATATGTTGGGAAGAAAGTCTGTACTCATGACTGACCATAGTGGGAAGATATATCTATTTTACTAGCCCAAATTGAATTCTAGACAAGTTATATGGATGTCTCTTATCAGTGAATTTGATTTTGAAATATGAAAAAATAAGGTAAGGAGAACCAAGTAGCAGATTCACTTAGAAAAAGTATGAAAATCATTCACATGGATTCCATAAGAACATGTGAATCAGATATCAAGGAAAGAATTAGAAAATCATAAGAATAAGATGAACACTTCAAGAGTGTAAAAGAATACTTGAGACAATAGACAAATGGGCCAAAGTACAGTGAATACCACATGTTAGAGAGAAACTTATTGACCTACAAGGGCATATTGTATGCCCCATGTTTATTTGAATTTAAGAGGATCGTAATGGATGAGCTTTATAGAAGCCCTTATTTTGGTCATCCTAGAAACCATAAAATGATAACAACCACAAGAAAGTTGTATTATTGGTTGGGAATGAAAAATGACATATCTTAGTACATTGCCAAACGCTTGGAATGTCAACAAGTCAAAGTATAACACAAACACCCAGTAGAGTTGTTAATGCATCCATTTCCAATTCCAAAATGGAATGGGAAGTCATTTCAATGGACTTCATCACTGGATTACCAAGGAAAACAATAAAAATGATTTAATCATGGTTTTCATGGATAAATTGAGCAAGGAAGCTCACTTTATTCCAACGCAATACACCTGCAAAGCAATCAACATTGCTAATATTTTTATGAAGGATATTTTCAAGTTGCATGGCATTCCAAAGATGATCATATCAGATCGGGATGTCAAGTTCACTTCAAATTTTTGGAAATATTTTTTCACAAGTTTTGGGTCTCAATTAGCATTTAGAACAACTTACCATCCCCAAAATAATGAAAAATAGAGAGTGTGAACAAGGTATTATAGGACATGTTGAGGATGTATGAAATGCATTAGCCCAATAACTGGGAAGACTACTTACCCTTAGCATAATTTTCCTACAACAATGGATATCAAGAGTCATTGAAGATGATTCCTTTTGAGGCATTATATGGCAGAAAGTGTAACATCCCAATCAACTAGGATAATACGGTTGACAAGATCACTCTTAGAACGGACATGTTAAAGGAAATGGAACTGGAAGTAGAAAAAATAAAACAAAATTTGAAAGTGGCTTAAGACTGAAAAAAAAGTTATGCAGAGAATAACCGAACTCAAAGGGATTTCAAAGTGGAAGAACATGTGTATCTATGGATCAAACCTAAGAGAAGCTCCCTAATAATGGGAACTTTTGAAAAGTCAGCACTAAGGCATTATGGGCCATTTGAAATTCTTGAGAGAGTGGTACTTGTAGCCAACACGCTAGCCTTACCTCCCATAGTGAAGGTACACAATGTTTTCCTTGTATATTTTCTTAAGAAATATGTTCATAATGTTAATCATGTAATTGATTAATCTATGATTCAGGTGGAATCTGAGGAATAATTTCAAACCAAGCCTCGATTCATAATAGACAGGAAAGAGACCCTCCTTCAGAATCGATCCATCGCATAGGTAAAGGTGCGGTGGAAACATTTTGGAGAAAATGAGGTCAATTGGGAGCTACAGGATCCCATGAGAAATTCATACCCATTGTTGTTCATTGTTGTATATAGTATTTACGTCAGTAAGTAAAACACCGAGGATGATGTTCCTTTAAATGGGAGGGGAATGCAGCAACCCATTTTCCCCAGTATCTAAATATATGTCTATATGTTGCTGTGAGTCATGACTAGTATGTTTAATTTTTTGGACCTTGATGAACAATTAAAATGATAAATGCATTTTGATGATAATTGAAAGAAAATTGTTGATGGTTGGATAATTTACATAGAAATGATTATATGAGAGGGAATGGTGAGGGGGAAACCTTAATGGTTGAGATAACCCTTTCCATGAAGTAACCTATTGAATTTAAAATATTCAAACCCAGAACTGTCCTCTGTCCTAGAAGATTTATTTACCAATCAACTTGGTTGTTAGGTGGTCCTCCTTAGAAATAAATGAGAGAATGCGAAAAGTACCCATCTAGAAGTTTCTAATATGACCCAAAATTTTGGGAGATTTTACAACAAATTCTTACTACAGAAGGCAAGGAAAATAAGGAAAATTGTAGGCAGAGGAGAGAGGTCACACATAGTTGGGTCTGGGGACCAAATATGAGTGGAGAAGAGTTTGTGAAACATCTTTGGTTCTTATAAAAACAGAGGAAAATCAAGTTCTCCATGTTCTAGGTAAGAAGATAGAAAATACGTTCTCTAAACCGAGACGATAAATGGGGTTGTGAATTTGGGTATGTATTTGTGACTTTCTGAGTCAAGAACATGCCCCCTTTCTTGGTGGAACAAGAGATATATATCTTGCTAATTTGTTTTGGTTAAGGAGAGTGGTTTTCGTCTTTTTATTTATGTTAATGAGTGAGAATATCCTCTTATGTCATCATCTATTGGCTAGGGGATGGCCAACTGAAAGGATAGACAAAATATAGATGTGCCTATGGTTGGGTGGAAAGAGGATGACCCATCAATAGTTTCCAATCTACTTTTAACTCTCATATATGTGTTTTACTAATTTGTGTACGGCATGATAAGTTTCATAATACTATGGGATTTATTCTTTGGTTTTATGAAGAATTGATATTATGTTTAAGTAGTGAAATTTGTTGCCTCATATGTTTGGCTGAATGTAAAATATGAAGAGAGTTGTATAAGAATACATTCTATTGTTTTCCTCTGACTGTTTGAATTTTTATAGATTGTTGTGAGAAATTAATTGTAACTTTGAATAAGAATAGAGTGATAGTTGGAAATTTACAACTCAATTGTGTGAATATAAATCATGGGTAATTGTGAATACTAAGATGTCAAAGTGTTCAAAGAACATCTAAAGTTAAGAATCTATAAACTCTATTAAATGAAATATTGATGATAACTTTGGTCTCATAATATTAGGATAAATAGTGGAGAAGACAAGGTATTTTAACATGAGGAATATGTAAATCAAATGAAATTATGAATATGCATTTTGTATTTAATTTATGTCTTATTAATACATGGTAAGAATGGAATTCTTACATGGATTTACTTAGTAAAACCATGTCCAAAGATAAAAACTTGAGATAGTGGCTCTTCCCTTGATAATAGTAAATATTTGCTTGAAAATAGGTGGGTAATAAGTTATGGTAAAAACATAACTTTTCTTGTGGCTGGTTTTACCTCCAAGAGAATTTATTTTTCCTTGAATTAAATTCAAATGATTAAATATATATGTATATATTTTTTAATAAGGTTTCTTAAGAAAAATATGCATGATGAAAAGGAGGAAGTCTTATATTATAAACCATGAAATTCTAACCTAGGCACATGAGCAAAGAAGATGTAATTTTTTCTTTTTTCTAGATAAGAAAATAAATTTTTCTTAAGTTTACCAATCACAAGAATTTCGAACTACATAAAGGTCTCTGTAGTCCTGGGGGAAATCACTGTTAACGTATTTTTGTTTTATTTAAATTCAAATTCTTGGAATTATTTTCCTTTTCCTCAATATTATAAAATATGTTTTTATTTAACTTCAATTAGAGATATCGGGCATCGATTGGTCGAGTTGTAAGGTCCATGAGCTAAGTAAGAATCCATGAGGCCAATTACTTAAAATAAACGTAAAATAAAATATATCATTAAACCCACTGGTCCATCGGGCATCGGACATCGGGGAATTGAGATTTGAAGGAACATGTGAGTTTGGTTTATCCCAGGATGATATGGATGATACAGTATAATATCTTGTTATTATATTAATAATAAAACCCCACCTGGATATCATGCATCGGGGGATTGAGAATGGAGGTGCACATGATATGTGATAGACTTGGGGCCCAATATCGATGAATTATTATCTTTTAAAATTAATAATAATATTGAACCCCCATCGAATTATCGCATATTAGGAGTTGGAAAAATATTGGTACGAGTGGTAAGCTATATGCTAAGATATCGACTGAGTGTGATTCGGGTGGTGTTGGAATGGGTCAATATCTAGTAGGCCAATACCGGCATGTCGAATATCGACATAGAGAGAAAAGTCAATGTTGATGAGCGTGGAGGGGAAGAGGGTCGATAGGTTGGGGGCCTCAGTGGATAAATTACCATGTGGGTGAAGTTCCATTAGCCACTTTAGCAACCATGTATGCACTAGTTGAACCACATGGATGCCACGTGGGCATGATAGGGTTAGGAAATAAGGCTTGAGACTTTAGGAAGATATAACTTTTGATCCAAATCTCAGATTTGAGCATGGTTATGGTCATTGGAAATATATTGATGAGAAAAATACAATGATGCCCTCGAAAAGAGGCCTCAAGGTGGATAAGGAAAATTAAACTTGTGATACCCCACCCCTTTAAGAGAACCTAGGGGGTGTGTAGGTTACATAGGTGAAACCCCATTCGAGGGGGAGACATCAAATTGTGCAAGATAAAAACAAGTCTACTTGAGAGGAAGGTAAGGGAACTCTTCCTAGATCAAGTCAATAGACACAAGGGGATCACCAAAGATGACATTGGAAATGAGATAAGACACTTTAATTTCCTTGTGCTTAACATGAGAAGGGATAAGAGAAGAGATACAAGGTAGGATAGAGCCAAAGAGATCAATCAATGTCTCCAAACACCAATGGGTGGAGATATTGGATGGAGAAGAACCCCATTAGATCTTGGAGAGCATGTGAATAATGATCTTGAAGTCACCTTCCACATAAATTTGGGAGAATTGGTGCATGTAGGTGATTTAAAGACCCTAAATAAGGGCCTAGATTTCATATCCATTGTCAGAATTGATACCTAAGTGACCATAAAATATTCGAAGAATTTTTCCTGAACTATCTCAGAATATTCCTCCATAACTAGCGGGCCCTGGATTGTCTTTGGAAGCACCATCAAAATTGGGATTAATGAAACTGGAAGGGGGGGAATACTAGGAAAAAGGGATGGAAGGTTTCGAGGGGTGAATAGAGGAGGAAAGAGAGAGAGGGGGGAATAGGGTATCCAAAAAGAGAGAAGATCTTTCTCTCGGGGTGAACATTTGAGGTCTTTAGGGTCCCATTTTTATTTTAGGATAGTCTCTTCAATATCGTGTGTAATCCTGCTCCAAATAAAAGTCAAATTTTGGGACTCATCCTTGAAATTTTTTCCATTACACACCTTCTAGACCTGTTATTGGATAAATCCGTAGGTGCGGACACTAACCGATCTCCCTAGATCCACCTAGATCTAGAACAAAACACACCAGAATATGACGTTTTCCTTAAGTTTTAGATATTGAATTTACTAGTAGGAAGGAACAAGTAACATACCTTAGTATCGCTTCCTAGGGTCTTTGTTGCTCCTACTTCACTCTGGTGCTCTCATGAGGTCAAGACCAAGACAACACAAACCAACCAAAGTGATAGCAATAGCATAAACTCAATAAAAACCTATGTATGTGATCAAGGAATCATACAATAAAACACAACAAGCTTTATAGGAAAGAATCATAT
>SNQJ01S0005586.1:232770-257933 GCA_010110895.2 Picea sitchensis
ATGATTCAAAATGAAAATGTCTCCTTGGTATATATAGGAGACTAGGAGGTATAATTACAACTAATGGCCTAAAGCCGACATAAATAAAATAACAATACTAATATAATATGCCCCAATTAAGGGGTAATGAGCCAATATTAGGGATTAACACATGCCGTCTCTACCGTTTTATGGTAGAGGGTCTCCCTGGGACACGTAACCCTAGGTTTGTCACCCATTTAGCCTCTTGCACTATCTCCCACCACTCTTTACCACTCCACTCCTCCTTTATTTATTTATTTTCCCACTTGTTGACTATTGCCTTCCCCTTCAATGAGACCAACATATGGAAGGTGATCTCCGCCTCTCTCGCAACTTGCTCAATTCTAGTCAAATGCTTCGATCTTTCAAACATATCCTTCCCTAGGGGGTTTTGTAAACTGAGGCCCCCTTTGTTATTTGGTCTACACACCTTGTTCCATGCCACCAAGGCCTTATTTTTGTCCTCAGCTCCTCTCCATAGGATGTCTCTCTGGATTTCTTTGATTTTTTGTACGATTCCTTTGGAGGATAGAAACACCGACATAAGATACCTCGAGATTGCTTGTGGGACCGCTTTAGTAAGGATTAACCATCCTGCAAGGTTTAGATCTATGTAAGTCCAATTCTTAACCCTCTCCTCCAACTTGTTGATAACTCATTCCCACATTATGTTCCTACACACCCTGTTTGTCAAGGGTACCCCCAAATATTTCATTGGGAGTATTTTACACTCAAACCCCAAAATGTTGGCCAGGTTCCTTTGGATTGTAGGATTTGTATTGAAGAAGTATATCATGGATTTGGAATGATTTATTTCAGCCCCCGAGGCCTCTCCAAATTCTACTAAAAAAAATTGATATGCCTTTGCTTCCTTTACCGTGGGATTGCCATGGATAAGGGTATCATCCATGAACTATTGGTGAGTTGAGGTCGGGCATTCTTCGAACGATTTTAGGCCTTTGATTTCTCCTTTGGTCATTGCGGTATTTATGCTCGTGCTCATCCCTTCCATCATTAAAATGAACAATAAAGGGGATAGAAGATCCCCTTGCCCTTATACCCATTGTGGGATAGAATGACTTGGCTGGAGATCCATTTACTAGAAGCGAGAATCTCATTGTAGAAACTAGGTTCATGATCCATTTAATACAATGTTGGTCAAACCCAAAAGCTTCCATCGTCTTCGCCATGTACTGCCAACTTATTTTTTCATAAGCCTTCGCCACGTCCAGTTGGATTAACATCCTCGCTTTCATTTTACTTTTCAGGGTATGTGTTTTTTCATGGGATTGTATGATGTTATCCAGAATCTTCCTCCCTTCCACGAAGCCCACCCATTCCTGTGATATCAGAGTTGGAAGAAGTGGTTTCAATCTATTAGCTATTACTTTTGAAATTATCTTATACACCACATTTCACCGGGCTATCGGCCAGTAGCGGTCTGGAGTTCTGGCTTTATTTTATTTTGGGATTAGAGTGATCATTGTGTCATTTAGGGCCTTTAGGATTGAGGCTGAGCATATGGAATCCTCCACTATACCATAAATATCACACTTAACCACATCCCAACACACTTAAAAAAATTCCACTGTAAAGTCGTCTTGGCCTGGGGCCTTTCGATATGGGTTTGCAAAGGTTGACATCATGTTCCTCTGTGACCAACTTGGGGATGTGTTGAACTATCCTCTGGATGGCATCGGTCCTGTATCGGTTGGGTTCTTTAGCTATCCCCTAGAAGTGTTTAACCAATGTTTTTCAATGTCCTAGTGGGACTCTCTCTCCATCCCATCGTGATCCCAGATCTTCATAATTCTATTATGAGATCTTCTCTCTATAGTTGTTCTATGGAATAAATTTGTATTCCTCTCCCTTTCCTATAGTTTTCCTGTGGAAGAATCGACACCCAACAGAGTTGTTACAGCCTCTACCAATTCCATAATGGAAGCGGGAAACCATCTCCATGGATTTCATCACCGGATTATCAAAATTGGCTAAGAAAAATGATGCCATCATGGTAGTGGTGTACAAATTGAGCAAGTTTTCTCACTTTTTACCTGCCAAATCAACTTGCAAGGCAATATATACCGCCAACATTTTCATGAAGGAGATATTAAGACTCCATGGCATGCCTAGGGAGATCGTATCTGACAGAGACACAAAATTCACTCCTAGCTTTTGGAAATCCTTGATGGCTAGTTTTGAGACTAAATTGTTGTTTAACACAGCCTATCACCCTCAAAATGATGGACAAACAAAAAGAGTAAACCAAATATTAGAAGACATTCTAAGGATGCATGTAATGCATCAACCTAAGAAGTGGGAATACTACCTGCCATTGGTAGAATTTTCCTACAACAACGGTTATCAAGAGTCACTGAAGAGGATCCCTTTCGAAGCCCTCTATGGTATACAATGCAAGACTCCAGTCAACTGGATTAATCTAGTGGATAGAATTACAATCGAACCTGACATGCTGAAAGAAATGGACAACAAATGATTCAGATAAAGAAAAATATGAAAATTGCTCAGGATAGACAGAAGAGTTACGCCGACAGAAAGAGAACTCCCAGAGAGTTCAAGAGAGGAGACCATGTCTATCTCAGAGTTAGGCCTAGGAAGAGTTCCCTGAGAATGGGAGCTTGTGCCAATCTAGCACCTCGGTATTGTGGACCCTTTGAAGTCTTAGATAGAGTGGTACTTGTAGCCTATAGGCTAACACTCCCTCCCATAGTAAAGGCACATAATGTTTTCCATGTTTCATTATTGAAGAAGTACATACATGATTATAATCATATAATTGACTGGTATGTGATCTAGGTCGAACCGAAGGGAGAATTGCTACCATAACCTCAATGTGTACTAGACAAGAAGGAAACCCCACTCAGGAACTAAACCATTGCACAAGTCAAGGTGCAGTGGAAACACTTTGGCCCAGATGAGGCTACATGGGAAATGGAGGATTCCATGAGACATGCATATCCATTTTTGTTCATTTCTATATATACAAAGCATGTTGATAGATATAACATCGCGGACAATGTTCCTTTAAGGGGGAGGGAATTGTAAAACCATGTTACCCCCAGTTTCTAAATATAACTATATTCGACAAGAGACTATGGAAAAATCAATATGTATGAATGTCTGATTTGATGGACCTCTGTATAAAAGGTCAATGAATGTAAATTTTATTACTTACTAGAAAATGGATAAGTGTTGCATGACTTCTAGAAGGGGGTGTACTAAGAGAGACCACAAATTCTATGAAAGAGATGGTGAAGGGGACCAGGAATGGTTGTGTTAACCTCCACCAAACTAGTACCTTACTGGATTTAATTTATGAATGCCAGAATAGTCCTTCGACCCAGAAATGAATTACAGTCAGGATGGTAGGTGGGAAGACCTCCTCAAGATTTAATGAGGGGATGGGGAAGAGCACCCATCTGTAAGGATTTCATGCCTGACCACATACTGCACATTCGATCCACACACAATCTTGTTGAGAAAGGAAAGAAAGGAAGGTGTGGTGGGTAGAGGAAGACCTGCGAAGAGTGCAAAGACTAGAGGCTAAGCTCTCGGGTTCAAGGAAGAACTAAGGAATGAACGTTCTGGTTGCAGAGAAATGGCTAGCAGGGTTATGATATAAGAGGATAAATGGGGCTAGTTCTCCTTTCTTGGTATTGTGTAACCCGTTTCCAGGATCCTACCAGAGGAGGGGAGTAGCCTCCGTCCCTACTATTGCTGAGCCGAGAGAAATGATTATATCTCAGAGCATCATGGTCTAGCTTGGGAGTGGCTAGTGGTAAATCCGTTAGGAGTGACTGAGATTATGGTTGGGTGGAAATGAGAACCCCTTTTAGAAGTCTCTTCACGTTATCTGATTCTGATAAGTATTTTTCTGCTTTTATGTATTGAACTAAAATAATAGATGAATGCATGGGTTTATATATATGTGTGTATTTATAAATGTTTCATGTGTGGAATGGTCCTGATATGTGTATGCATTCATTTCCTTATGAACTTATGCCTCTAATTGATAGTTTATATGCCCCAGTATAGTCCTTAAGGCTTCTTGGGACATAAGCCTGTAAGATGACCGAGTTAGAGATATCGTGTCGATATGAACCTGTTTGTCTGAAGAGGATGCTTCTTTCAACCTCCTTACTGTGCGACCAGGATTTCAGGCCCAAATCCTTAACCATTTTATGATAAATCTTATGAAGGATAGCGAGGTTCAAGCCTTGAAAAGGGAGATCTCTTTTTTTGGAAGATGAGCGGTCGAGATCCGTTCGGGAGGATCCATATGACCAATACTTAAGAAGATTAGGCTAAGCCTAAGGGAGCTAAGTTCCTTCTGAATTCGTTGCTCTGAAAGTCCAGGACTTTGGAGTATTGTCGACCCTCATAGTCATAAACCATCTGAAGACGACCGAGAGTTGTGGTTACCCGTAAGGTTGATCGACGTTAGGCGGTTCCCCAGGTGATTAGGTGAACCTATCTGACCAACTAAATTAGGATCCAAAACCCTGAAGGTCGGAGCCACGAAGGACCTAGAACCATAGATCGAGGGAGCCTTCGGGTCCTTTCCCAACCCTCATTTTATCGAGGATGCTAGAATTATCCCCTTTAGTTCGTAGATTGGGCACTTCGGGAGATGAGAGAAATTTTCATCACAACACTCCCGAATGTCAAATCCCCGAGGTAACAAGAGCCATAGATCTATTAATATACGTGGCCAGATATTGACTGTGAGATTTGAGGAATGTTATAAGTCTATCATTCAGGGGTGACATGGTGCAGCGACATCACCCAAGGTGACGTGGACCCTATCTTGATGTGCCACGTGTCATATGGATTCATGTGTATCACATACCCTATAGGTTTACTGGAACATGACACATGTCACCCTGACCCCACCTACATGTAAGTTCCTGGTACGTATCTTCCCAACAAATGTAGTTGGTGAAGTGACTGAGACTCTAGGACTTCAGGACTCCAGAGGAATTGGGATGTAGGATGGTAGAAAGACTGAACGACCCAAGTTATGGAGCCACATGGTGATATTATGGGACTTCAGAGGTTCTGAACTCTAGGTGGTCTGGTGCGCAGATAGTAAATAGGCGTGAAACATCAAAGTGTTGAAGCGTCGAATCCCTCCACAACTGACATAGGAGAAAGAGAGTAAGTCCAATCATGGGATCGGACTGTGGGTGGTCTTCCACCATGGATAAAGGAAATTGGAAATAACATGTGTGAGGTGGATCCACGTGAGTGCCACGTGGCCATCAAACAATGAATTATCGAAGAACTTTGGAAAGAAAGATTTGTCAGTTCTGGGCTCGGTTTTGAGCATGGATACCATGGTTGGGAAACTATTGATGAGCAGAATGTGGTAGAGACCCCAAATGAAGGATTTGATCACTTAAGGAGAATGAAATTTTGAGGCCCCATAATTAGGAAAGCCACTCAGAGCTCGAGTGTGTTACAAATTGATATCATAGCATGGTTACAACACTTGTCTAGCTTGGACTCATGGATGAGTTGCGTAAAAACTATATTTAAAGAACTTTGAGGGTGACACCCTACTTTACCTCTTTTCTAAAGAGTCTGGTTAAACACTTACTGAAGAAAAGAATGAAATATTTCTACTGTGTGTGTATTTAAGAAATATGAACTATGTGTTGTTCATGAACTAATAGACTGTTAGCTAACAACATGTGTTTTTTCAGCACTCAAGCAGTCAGTGAATCACGAGAAACTACAAGCATAAAGGATGTTGATGCGCCATGAAGTGGGGGATGACTCCCACAATAGAGACGAAGAATCTGATGAAAGGAGGGTGGTGGAAAACCCTCTAGATCTGGATGAAACTGTAAGGAGCCTCATGGTCGAATTACAGAGTTGTAAGGCCGACAATGAGAGAATGATAAAGGAGCAAGAAAAAAAATAGAAATTAATGTAGTCTTGTTGCAAAGATTATCTGATATACAAAGGCAGTTGTAACATGGACCTGCAACCAATCATTTGGACCGATTACATGCGAAGAGAAGTCAAAGTCCACCTAAGATACAAAAATTTGGTCCCATAAGTGGCCACACTAGGAGAAGTACCTCGAGGAAGGCCCAACCTAGAAGCAGGGGACACTCAACAGGAGAGTCCTCTTGAAAGGAAACTAGAAACTCTGAGGAATATTCTAGTAGAAAAACTAGCTCACATTCTCAAAGGAAAGGAAAGAAGTGAAAGCATTCCAAAATTCATGACCCTGAAGAGTTCAAGAAATCCAAACCACCCTCTTTCAATGGATAGATTGAGAAGGGGGAAGAGGAAGAGGCTTGGCTGCTTAGTTTAAAGAAGTACTTCAGAGTCCATGACTACTCTAAAAAATTGAAGGCTCGAATAAACATCTTCAACCTGAATGGAAAGGCTTCCATTTGGTGGGAAGACCTTAAGAATGTGAAAGGAATCCATGAAGAGTAATTATCATGGAAACAGTTTGACAAACACTTCAAGAAGAAGTATATGTCAGAGAAATACTTTGATGGGAAGACTAAGGAGTTCTATGAATATGTCAATAAATTCCTTGAGTTCATGTTGAGGTATGTACCCTACATAAAGGATGAAAAGGTAAAAGTGCAATGATTTATTAGTAGGTTACCTTAGACCTACCGGAACCAGATTGAGTTTGACGAGCCAAAGACCTTAGAATACACTATCCGGAAGGCAAGGTATTGTTATGAACAACTCGGGAGTCAGAAAAAACCTTGCGAGGATTGGAAGAAGAAGAGAGGTTCGAGATTCAATAAGAAGGGGTTCAAATCTTCAAGATTTAAGAACTATAGGAAGGACTCTAGGATAATCCTTCCTACTAGAAGTGTATATCAACAAAATTTGCCCTCCCAGAGTAGAAATAAACCTTTTGGAGAAACCCTAGGAAAGATTGATAACCCAAAGACGAAACCCTTGAAATGTTGGGGTCGTTGAGAAGAACATCTACTAAGGGATTTTCCACATAGACAAAAAAATAGTAGGAGAGTATACAATATCTAAGAAGCTACCAGATTCAATGATGTGGCTAGGAGCATGACATAGATTTATGCAGCTTTGGATAATAAACAAGTCGACCATCAATCTTCAGTGGTGGAGATGGAAGGTATGATCACCAACCATCTAGTTTCTATTTTAATTGACCCTGGTTCTGATTTGAGTTATGTGGCCCCTCAGACCATTGATGAGTCTAAATTGGAACCAATTAGACATTTTAAGCCTTGGTTGGTACAACTATCCATTGGAACCAAAAGAAAAGTAGCAAAGGTCATACCATATTTCCAATTCATTATGGATGGATTTCCCACCCAAGCTACCCTTAACATACTTCCCCTAGGATCATATGACCTATTGATTGGTATGGACTGGCTAGCTGCATATAAAACTAAGTTGTATTGTTACCATAAAACCTTAGAATGTGTAAATGAAGAAGGGAGAAAGATAACCCTCCAAGGGGTTCAGAATCCTGTCTCAGTGAGATGAATATCAACCCTTCAAATGAAAAAATATTGTAGAAAGGGATGTCCTCTATACGAAATACATGTGTTGGAATCTGTTGAGGATGAAAAACCAAACGTAAAGGACCACCCCATATTAAGAGAGTATAGAGACATGTTTCTAGAAGAGGTATCGGGTCTACCTCCGAGAAGAGAAATTGACTTCTCCATAGAACTTGCATCAGGAGTAGTGCTAGTGTCTAGGACACCCTATAGGATGAGTACACTCAAGCTAGTTGAGCTCAAGCTACAGCTAAAGGAAATGATGGAAAAAGGATACATCCAACCCAATGTGTCTTCATGGGGAGCACCAGTCTTGTTTGTGAAGAAAAAAGATGGCACACTCCAACTTTTCATAGATTATAGACAACTCAATAAGACAACCATAAAGAACAAGTACCCCTAAATAAGAATCAATGACTTGTTCGACCAATTAGGGGGTGCTTCCATTTTCTCAAAGATTGAATTAAGGTATGGATACCATCAAGTCCGAATCAAGGATGAAGACATCCACAAAATAGCCTTCAGGACTAGATATGGTCACTATGAATTGGTGGTGGTGCCATTTGTATTAACCAATGCCCCCGCCACTTTTATGTGCTTGATGAATAATGTACTCAACAAATTCATAGACATATTTGTACTAGTTTTATTTAAAGATATCCTAATCTACTCTAAGAACAAAGAGGAGCATGAATAACATAGTATACTTGTACTTCAAGTACTAAGATAACATCAACTCTATGTTAAGTTTAGCAAGTGTGACTTTTTCCAGAATAAAGTCCATTACTTAGGCCATGTTATTTCTAAAGGAGTGGTAGTAGACCCTGACAAGACCATATCTATTATGGAATGACCTACCCCAAAGTATGTATATGATATCAGATCCTTTATGGGCTTAGCAGGATAATATAGAAGGTTCATAAAAGGATTTTCCAAGATTGGTTGTCCAATCACTACCCTTTAGAAAAAGGGGGTTAAATTCACTTGGACACCATAATGTGAAGAAAGATTCTAGCCACAGAAATACCTTCTGATCCATGCATCCATTCTGAATATTGTAGAACCTGATAATGACTTCCTCGTGTGTACATATGCCTCGAAGGAAGGACTCAGAGGAGTCTTTATGGAAGAAGGACATGTAATTTACTACGAATCCAAAAAAATGAATGAGCATGAAATCAATTATGTGACCCATGATCTAGAGTTAGCTGCCATAGTGCATTATTTAAAAATGTGGAGGCATTACCTCTTGGGTAGGATATTTGTACTTATGAAAGACCACTGTGGATTGACACACCTATTTGATCAACCAAATCTCAATGCTAGACAAGTTAGGCGGATGGCTCTCCTTTGTGAGTTTGATTTTGAAATCAAACACATCAAAGGAAAGGAAAATAGGGTGGTTGATGCCCTTAGCAGAAGTGTGAAAACAATTCACTTGATAGCAGTGAGAACCTGTGAAACGGATGTCAGGGAAAGAGTCAGGAATTCACAAGAAATAGATGCATTCTTCAAGACTGTGACCTCATACCTAGGGCAAGAGACTACAGGGATAAAGTATGAAGGATATTAGATGCTCAATGAAGGACTGCTGACTTACAAAAACATATTGTATATCCCAAGTTGTGATGACTTGAAAAGATTCATAATGGATGAACTGCACAAGAGACCATATACTGGTCACCTAGGATATTAGAAAATGATCACGACCATATAAGTTCCTTTTGAATTCGTAGCTCCAAAAGTCTAGGACTTTGGAATATTGTCAACCCTCATAGTCATAAATCATCTGAAGACGAATGAGATTTGTGGTTACCCATAAGGTTGATCAACATTAGGAGGTTCCCCAGGTGGTTAGGTGAACCTATTTGACCAACTAAACCAGGATCCAAAACCCCAAAAGTCGGAGCCGCAAAGGACCTAGAACCGTAGATCAAGAGAGCCTTCGGATCCTTTCCCAACCGTCATTTTATCGGGGATTCTAGCATTAGCCCCTTTATTTCGTAGATTGGGCACTTCGGGAGATGAGAGGAGTTTTCATCGCAACACTCCCAAATGTCAAATCTCTGAGGTAATGAAAGCCGTAGATCTATAAATATATGTGGCCGGATATCGATCGTGAGATCTGAGGAATGTTAGAAGTCTGTCATTCAGGGGTAACGTGGTGCAGTGACATCACCCAAGGTGATGTGGACCCCAGCTTGAAATACCATGTGTCATATGGATTCGTGTGTATCACATACGCTATAGGTCTATTGGAATGTGACACGTGTCACCCTGACCCCACCTACATGTCAGTCCCTGGTACGTATCTTCCCAGCCAATGTAGTTGGTGAAGTGACTGAGACTCTGGGACTTTGGGACTCCAGAGGAATTGGGATGTAGTATGGTAGAGAGATTGAATGACCCAAAGTCTGGAGCCATGTGGTGATATTACGGGACTTCATAGGTTCTGAACTCTAGGCGATATCGTGCGCAGATAGTAAATAGGCGTGAAACGTCGAAGTGTCAAAGCGTCGAATCCCTCCACAACTAACATAGGAGAAAGAGAGTAAGTCCAATCATGGGATTGGACTATGGATAGTCTTCCACCATGGATAAAGGAAATTGGAAATAACACGTGTGAGGTGGATCCACATTAGTGCCACGTGGCCCTCAACTAATGAATTATCGAAAAACTTTGGAAAGAAATATTTTTCAGTTATGGGCACGGTTTTGAGTATGGAGACCGTGGTTGGAAAACTATGGATGAGCAGAATGTGGTAGATTCCCCAAATGAAGGATTTGATCACTTAAGGAGAACGAAATTTTGAGGCCCCATAACTAGGAAAGCCACTCAGGGCTCAAGTGTGTTACAAATTGATATCATAGCATGGTTACAACACTTGTCCTACTTGGGCTCATGGACGAGTTGCGTAAAAACCATATTTAAATAACTTTGAGTGTGACGCCCTACCTTACCTCTTTCCTAAAGTGTTTGGTTAAACACTTATTGAAGAAAATAATGAAATATTTCTACTGTGTGTATTTAAGAAATATGAACTATGTGTTGTTCATGAACTAATAGACTGTTAGCTAACAACACATGTTTTTTCAGCACTCAAGAAGTCAGTGAATCGTGAGAAACTACAAGCATAAAGGATGGTGATGCGCCATGAGGTGGGGGATGAATCCCACAATAGAGATGAAGAATATGATGAAAGGAGGGTGGTGGAAACCCCTCTGGATCTGGATGAAACTGTTAGGAGCCTCATGGTCGAATTACAGAGTTGTAAGGCCGACAACGAGAGATTGATAAAGGAGCAAGAAAAAAAATAGAAATTAATGTAGTCTTGTTACAGAGCTTATCCGATATACAGAGGTAGTTGTAGCATGGACCTGCAACCAATCATTTGGATGGATGACATGCGAAGAGAATTCAAAGTCCACCTAAGATATGAAAATGTGGTCCCATAAGTGGCCACACTAGGAGCGGTACCTCGAGGAAGGACCAACCTAGAAGCAGGGGACACTCAGCAGGAGAGTCCTCTTGAAAGGAAACTAGAAACTCCAAGGAATATTCTAGTAGAAAAACTAACTCGCATTCTCAAAGGAAAGGAATGAAGCGAAAGCATTCCAAAAGTCATGACCCTGAAGAGTTCAAGAAATCCAAACCACCCTCTTTCAATGGATAGATTGAGAAGGTGGAAGAGGAAGAGGCTTGGCTGCTTAGTTTAAAGAAGTACTTCAGAGTCCATGACTACTCTGAAAACTTGAAGGCTCGAATAAGCATCTTCAACCTGAATGGAAAGGCTTCCATTTTGTGGGAAGACCTTAAGAATGTGAAAGGAATCCATGAAGAGTGATTATCATGGAAACAGTTTGAGAAACACTTCAAGAAGAAGTATATGTCAGAGAAATACTTTGATGGGAAGACTAAGGAGTTCTATGAACTCAATCTAGGACAACTTATCATAGAGAAATATGTCAATAAATTCCTTGAGTTGTTGAGGTATGTACCCTACATAAAGGATGAAAAGGTAAAAGTGAAACGATTTATTAGTGAGTTACCTTAGACCTGCCAGAACTGGATTGAGTTTGACGAGCCAAAGATATTAGAAGACACTATCTAGAAGGCAAAGTATTTTTATGAACAACTCGGGAGTCAGACAGAACCTTGCGAGGATTGGAAGAAGAAGAGAGTTTTGGGATTCAATAAGAAGGGGTTCAAATCTTCAAGATTTAATAACTATATGAAGGACTCTAAGATAATCCTTCCTACTAGAAGTGTATATCAGAAAATTTTCCCCGCCCAGAGTAGAAATAAACCTTTTGGAGCAACCCCAGGAAAGATTGATAACCCAAATAAGAAACCCTTGAAATGTTGGGGTTGTTGAGAAGAACATCTACTAAGAGATTTTCCACACAGACAACAAAATAGTAGGAGAGTATACAATATCCAAGAAGCTACCAAAGTCAATGATGTGGCTAGGAGCATGCCACATATTTATGAAGCTTTGGATAATAAACAAGTCGACCATAAATCTTCAGTAGTGGAGATGGAAGGTATGATCACCAACCATCTAGTTTCTATTTTAATTGACCCTGGTTATAATTTGAGTTATGTGGCCCCTCAGACCATTGATAAGTGTAAACTGGAACCAGTTAGACATGTTAAGCCTTGGTTGGTACAACTAGCCACTGGAACCAAAAAAAAAGTAGAAAAGGTCATACCATCTTTCCAATTCATTATGGATGGATTTACCACCCAAGCTACCCTTAACATACTTCCCCTAGGATCATATGACTTGTTGATTGGTATGGATTGGCTAGATGCATATAAAACTAAGTTGGATTGTTACCATAAAACCTTAGAATGTGTAAATGAAGAAGGGATAAAGATAACTCTCCAAGGGGTTCAAAATCCTGTCTCAGTGAGACGAATATCAACCCTTCAAATGAAAAAATATTGTAGAAAGGGATGTCCTCTATATGAAATACATGTGTTGGAATCTGTTGAGTATGAAAAACCAAACCTAAAGGACCACCCCATATTAAGAGAGTATAGAGACGTGTTTCCAGAAGAGGTATTGGGTCTACCTCTGAGAAAAGACATTGACTTCTCCATAGAACTTGCACCAAGAGTAGTGCCAGTGTCTAGGACACCCTATAGGATGAGTACACTCAAGCTAGTTGAGCTTAAGATAAAACTAAAGGAATGATGGAAAAATGATACATCTGACCCAATGTGTCTCCATGGGGATCACCAATCTTGTTTGTGAAGAAAAAAGATGGCTCACTCCGACTATGCATAGATTATAGACAACTCAATAAGACAACCATAAAGAACAAGTACCCCTAAACAAGAATCGATGACTTGTTTGACCAATTAGGGGGTGCTTCCATTTTCTCAAAGATTGAATTAAGGTATCGATACCATCAAGTCTGAATCAAGGATGAAGACATCCACAAAATAGCCTTCAGGACTAGATATGGTCACTATGAATTGGTGGTGGTGCCATTTGGATTAACTAATGCCCCCACCACTTTTATGTGCTTGATGAATAATGTACTCAACAAATTCCTAGACATATTTGTATTGGTTTTATTTGATGATATCCTAATCTACTCTAAGAAAAAAGAGGAGCATGAAGAACATATTAGAGTTGTACTTCAAGTAGTAAGAGAACATCATCTCTACGCTAAGTTTAGCAAGTGTGACTTTTTCCAAAAGAAACTCCATTACTTAGGCCATGTTATTTCTAAAGAAGGAGTGGTAGTAGACCCTGATAAGATCAGATCTATTATGGAATGGCCTACCCCAAAGGACGTATATGATATCAGATCCTTTATGGGCTTAGCAGGATACTATAGAAGGTTCATAAAAGGATTTTCCAAGATTGGTTGTCCAGTCATTGCCCTTCAGAAAAAGGGGCTTAAATTCACTTGGACACCTTAATGTGAAGAAAGATTCCAGGCACTGAAATACCTTCTGATCCACGCATCTATTATGAAGATTGCATACCCTGATAATGACTTCCTCGTGTGTACATATGTCTTGAAGGAAGGACTCAGAGGAGTCTTTATGGAAGAAGGACATGTAATTTTCTACGAATCCAAAAAATTGAATAAGCATGAAATCAATTATGTGATACATGATCTAGAGTTAGCTGCCATAGTGCATTCTTTAAAAATGTGGAGGCATTACCTCCTGGGTAGGATATTTGTACTTATGACAGACCACTGTGGATTGACACAACTATTTGATCAACCGAATCTCAATGCTAGACAAGCTAGGTGGATGGCTCTCCTTAGTGAGTTTGATTTCGAAATCAAACACATCAAAGGAAAGGAAAATAAGGTAGTTGATGCCCTGAGCAGAAGTGTGAAAACAATTTACCTGACAGCGGTGAGAACCTGTGAAACAGATGTCAGAGAAAGAGACGAGAATGCACAAGAAATAGATTCATTCTTCAAGATCGTGACCTCATACCTAGGGAAAGAGCCTACAGGGATAAAGTATGAAGTATATCAGATGCTCGATGAAGGCTCGTTGACTTACATCCTCTACAAATTCCATAATGGAAGTGGGAAACCATCTCCATGGATTACCAAAATTGACCAAGAAGAATGATGCCATCATGGAAGTGGTGGAAAAATTGAGCAAGTTTGCTCACTTCGTACCTGTCAAATTGACTTTCAAGGAAATAGATACCACCAACATTTTCATGAAGGAGATATTCAGACTACATGGCATGCCTAGGGAGATTGTATCTAAAAGAGACACAAAATTCACTTCCAACTTTTGGAAATCCTTGATGGTTGGTTTTGAGACTAAATTGTTATTTAGCATAGCCTATCACCCTCAAATTGATAGACAGATAGAAAGAGAAAACCAAATATTAGAAGACATGCTAAGGATGCATGTAATGCATCAACCTAAGAAATGGAAAGACTACCTGCCACTGATAGAATTTGCCTACAACAACGGTTATCAAGAGTCTCTGAAGATGAGCCCTTTCGAAGCCCTCTATGGTAGACAATACAAGAATCCAGTCAGCTAGAGTAATCCAGTGGATAGAATCACAATCGGAGCCGACATGCTGAAAGAAATGAAACAACAAGTGATTCAGATAAAGAAAAATATGAAAATTGCTCAGGATAGACAAAATATTTACGCCAACAGAAAGATAACTCCCAAAGAGTTCCAGACAGGGGACCATGTCTATCTCAGAATTAGGCCCATGAATATTTTCCTATGAATGGGAGCTTGTGCCAAGCTATCACCTCGATATTGTGGACCCTTTGAAGTCTTAGATAGAGTGGGACCTATAGACTATAGGCTATCAGTCCCTCCCACTGTAAAGGTACATAATGTTTTCCATGTTTCGTTATTGAAGAAGTATGTACATGATTCTAATCATTCAATTGATTGGTATGTGATCTAGGTGGAACCGGAGGGAGAATTTCTTCTAGAACCTCAATGCATACTAGATAGGAAGGAAACCCCACTAAGAACCGAACCATTGCACAGGTCAAGGTGTAGTGGAAACACTTTGGCCCAGATGAGGCTACTTGGGAAATGGAGGATGCCATGAGACACACATATCCATTTTTGTTCACTTCTGTATATACATAGCATGTTGGTAGATAGAACATTGAGGATGATGTTCCTTTAAGGGGGAGGGAATTGTAACACCATGTTTCCCCCAGTTTCTAAATATAACTATATTTTCCAGGAGACTATGGAAAACTCAATATGTGTGAATGTCTGATTTGATCGACCTTTGTATAAAAGGTCAATGAATGTAAATTATATTACTTACTAGAAAATGGATAAGTGTTTCATGACTATTGGAAGGGGGTGTACTAAGAGAGACCACGAATGATATGAAAGAGATGATGAAGGGGACCAGGAATGGTTGCACTAACCTCCACCAAACCAATACCTTACTGGATTTAATTGATCAATACAAGAAAAATTATATGACCCAAAAATGAATTACAGTCGGGTTGGTAGGTGGGAAGACCTCCTCAAGATTTAATGAGGGGATCGGGAAGAGCACATATCTGTAAGGCTTTCATACCTGACCACAAACTAGGAATTCAAGCCACACACAATCTTGCTGAGAAAGGCAAGAAAGGAAGGTGTGGTGAGTAGACGAATACCTACGAAGAGTGCATAGATGAGAGACTAAGCTCTTGAGTTCAAGGAAGAACAAAGGAATGAACATTCTGGTTGCATGGAAATGGTTAGTATGGTTATGATACAAGCTGATAAATGAGGCTTGTCCTCCTTGCTTGGTATTGTGCAACCCATTGCCAAGATCTTGTAGGAGGAGGAGAGTAACCTTCATCCCTATTGTCGTTGATCCGTGATAAAGGATTATATCTCAGAGCATCGTGGTCTAGCTCAGGGGGTGGCTAGTGGTAAATTTGTTAGGAGTGACTAAGCCTATGGTTGGGTGGAAACAGACACCCATTTTAGCAATCGCTTCATGTTATCTAGTTCTGATAAGTATTTTCTTGCTTTTATGTATTGAACTGAAATAATAGATAAATGTATGGGTTTATATATGTGTGTATTTATAAATGGTTCTTGTGTGGAATGGTCATGATATGTGTATGCATTCATTTCCTTTTGAACTTATGCCTCTAATTGATAGTTTGTATTCCCTAGCTTAGTCCTTAAGGCATCTTGGGACATAATCCTGTAAGACGACTAAGTTAGATATATCGTGTCAATTTGAACCTATCTATTTGAAGAGGATGCCTCTTTTAGCCTCCTTGGTGTGCGACTGGGATTTCTGGTCCAAGTTCTTAGCCATTTCATGATAAATCTCAAGAAGGATAGTGAGGATCAAGCCTTGAAAAGGGATATCTCTTTGTTTGGAAGACGAGTGGATGAGATCCATTTGGGAGGTCCCATATGAACAATACCTAGGAACCTTAGGCTAAGCCTAAGGGAGCTAAGTTCCTTATGACTTCAGAGCTCTGCAAGTTGAGGAATTTGGAGTATTGTCGGCTCTCATAGTCATAAATCGGTCGAAGACAACTGATAGCTGTGGTTACCCATAAGGTTGACTGGCGTTAGGTGGTTCCCCAGGTGGTTAGTTGAACCTATTTGACCAACTAAACTGGGATCCAAAACCCCAAAGGATGGAGCCATGAAGGACCCAGAACCATAGATCGAGGGATCCTTTGGGTCCTTTCCCAGCCATCAATTTATAGGGGATGAGTAGTGCTATCCCCTTTAGTTCGGATATTGGGAACTTTAGGAGATGATAGAAGTTTGCATCGCAACACTGCCAAACATCGAATCCATGAGGTAATGAGAGTCGTAGATCTATAAATCTATGTGGTCGGATCTCGACCATGAGATCTGAGGAATGTTAGAAGTCTGTCAGTCTGGGGTTACGTGGTGCGGTGATGTCACCTAGGGTGACATTGACCCCAACTTGCGATACCATGTGTTAGCACCAGAAGTCACCTCTGGATTGCGGCAAAGTTAAGACCAGTACCCATTAGTTTATTTTTCATGGTTAATGGATTTAAAGAGGTCAAATGGGGTAGACTCGAGAGAATATCATTTTAACTCATAAAACTAGGATAGTATGCACAATAAAATGAGGTCTTGATTAAATTCAGCCATTAATTTGTAGTAAGGGTGAGTAGGAGGAATAAATTGAGAAGAAGATGAAAAGGTCTGCTCTGGACATCAGGTCTTCCAGCAGCCGAAGGAGGAAAAAATATGAAAACAAGATCCACTTGAATTCGAAGTTTCAGGAAACTAAAAGCGCTATAACTGCACTGCAATCAAACATCATTACAACACAGTCACCACAATCCATGTGAATCCTTAAATCATGAACATTCAGTATAAGACACAAGTAATATAGAAATAAAAGTTGGCTTTCATTAAAAAAGAAATCTCATATCAAGTTACATAACCAAAGAACTAGAGCTTCATTAAAAAATTACAATACAGGAGCTTAGCTCTACCATCGACCATAACAAAATATCAAAACCAAGTATTTATACTCAAAACAACTGGCCACCATGAGAGATGTGACATGACTATTACATTCAAAAATTTTCTTCTACATATTCTTCTGTCAGACGCGATCTCAGATCAGTATGGGATTTGCAGGAGAATCCATTGCCAGGGGAAATTTTGGCTGACAGTTTTCCTACACGACCGTATTTCCATGCTTTCCATTTATGGGGTGAGACAAGGATTTAACCACCTCCCCCATTTCCATTAAATACCTGCATCGGGATCGGGATGGATCCTGACACCCATGAATTCTCCAGGAGATGTTAATGACTCCTCCAAGTCAAAGCCCAGTGCTTCGAAACCATGCAAATCCTTTCTTGAGACCATCGCAGGAACTTTCGGCCTTTGGCGCAGCTCCTATCCATTGTTCCACACAACCTCGAGCCATGACCTTACACATCCCCCATATGAAATTTCTGGATTTCACTTGTCGAGAGTCTTCACTCCCCTTGATTTCAAATATCTCGATGTTCGATCCCGCGAAATGAACCATCTAGATCGATGGTCGGATTTTCTTTGATCTTGATGGCCAAGATCATTTCCTTGAACAATATCATCCACCTGTTGCTCGATAGGCACTTTCCCTTTCTTTATGGCCCTCCTTCCATATGACCGCGGGCTGTGATCATGGGCCCAACTCTCTGGCGCATCGCGATTTCACATTTCACGAACTCACGTTGTGCTCCATACTTAAACCTTCGAGTCGTGAAATAACGATCTCTTGTATCATGTGCCACGGATCCCCTTTGATCGGATGACCTAGATGTATATCGACATTTCAGGATCTCGGACCATCGGGACCTCGGACCCTCGGCATTTTGGGACCTCGGGCCATCGGCATTTCGAGACCTCGGCTATTGGCATTTCGGGACCTTAGCTATCGACACTTCTCAATTAAGCTTTTTCAAAATGAATTTCTCCATGCTAATCGTGTGCCATGTGTCCTATAACAGACGACCCAGATCGCTTCATGACTTCGCATTTCGCGAGTCCTTATGACTCTGCCCTTTGAATTTTCTGCTCCATGAGTTAACGAAATGGTGATCTGTTGCCACCTGTCCCCTTCCTTCATACACCCCGACTTTGGATAAAATGCACATGGTGGGGTTTTAAACCCCTTTTCTTGCATTTTCTCCGGCCAAGGGCCAAATCCTTAGGGAAAACATCCCCTTACAATTATATGTGATAACATTAGGCTCCATGGGGGATAGAGTCCTCCCTGCGAGGATCTAAGATCTCTTTTTGTAGTTTCAGTCGCCTTATGTTGAGCTATGGGGTCAAGCTTAAAACACCCTATTGAGTAATAAAATTCGATAAGTAAAAACGAAAATAAACACACATGCTCCAAGGAGCTTATTTATATACAGTCCTAAACTAATTGATTTTTACACAGTGTTAGGTGAAATAAAACTTCCACCATAGCCATTTAAGTAACTTCCTAACTAGAAGCTCCTTCACCCTGTCGATGATTGATAACAGATAATGCAACCGTGACATTAGAACGGTCACATCCTTCATCTTTCCTCCTAATGTTAAGGTCAGAATAAATCTAGGTGGATTCAAAACATGAAGGAAATAAAACTCCATGTATTCCTTCACAGGCTTGTAGGCCAAGCATAAAACTCCAGAAAATTGGTAACATGCAGCCTTCTCTGCTACACAGCTGCTCACAAATTGTTGGATGTCTATGGAAAGTGAAGGTGGGTGAGAGGTTGATGAAGGCTGACTGCTCCGAGATGATGGTTTCTCACTGAGAAGCTCTAGAAAGGAAATAAACTGCCCCTTTTTCTACTCCTCTAGTTCTTTTGGTTCTTCTTCTTGGCTCTGCCAAGGGTTAGATTCATAATCATCATAAACAGGGCCTGTGGGAAAGATCTTCTCTTCATCATGCTTCTCAGGATGGTTGATTTCCTCACAATTCTTTTCCTTAACGAATAGAGGATAAGGCTCTGCTATATGCTCTTGTAAATCCTGCATATCCAGCTCAGAATCTTATTCATAGATGTCATATACAGGTCGATTTCCCCTCTAGTCAAAAAACTGCGATGTAGGGATCTATTTCTCTTCATCCGAATAATCATCAAAGCTAGGGACAGAAGGAATCTCAAGAGCAGAATGCAAGGCCTCTACAACTATGAAATCATCACTATCATCCTCAATATAGCTGCCAAGAACATCCACCTCAAGGATTGGAAAATCCTCCATGCTTTCTTTAGATTCCAACCTTTCTAGTTTGGCACAATGATATTTTACCAGCTCCATTACTTCACCCAAAGCATATTCATCTTCCTCATGGTCTCCTCATCCTCACATCCTTCATTAGACACAGCCATATCTTGATCATGGCCTTCACATTCCTCAAAACAATTATGACAGATTAACTCATAGGAATAATGCCTTTGACAATGCTTATTAAAGGCTTCATGAAACTGTTCTAGGGAGGAGATGCTAGCAGGGGGAAATGATTGATTCCACTCACAGGCATCCCCGTCCAATGAGAACATGAACATCTTCATTAAAACATTCTCATGATGTATCTCCCACTTATGCATGAGTTCATGAAACTCATGGAGATGCCGAGCAGGGTTGTCCTCTTTACGTTCTCTAAATATGGGAAAATAATCACCCCATTCATCCATAGTAGGGAAAACATTAGGAAAACCAGGAACAACAGAAAAATTAAAAGGAGCAAACCTTCGAGCTAGGATTTTGTTCATCTCGAACTAGTGGAGTCGTCAATTGATCCTTTAACCATGGGGTCACGAGGTGAATGATATGAGGTAGGAATGTGTCCGACCTTTTTTCACCATCAAAGACCAAATATGATCGTTGTGTTCTCCCAAGGGCTACCAGGTGTAGCCAGAATTAACCATACTGAAATAGTGGGGTTGAGACAATGGAGTCCCCTCAGTGGATTCGCCAGGTGCAAGCGCAATCTTCAAAGGTTTTGATTTCTGATGCACCTTCAAAATCAGAAGTTCATTGTCATTCTACCCAGGGAAAATCTTCAATTCATCCCCAACAATGGTGCCAGAAATGTTAGCACCAAAATTCACCTTTGGATTGTGGTAGAGGTAAGCCCAGTACCCATCAGTTTATATGTCATAGTTAATGGATTTAAAGAGGTCAAATGGGGTATACTCAAGAGAATATCATTTTAACTCAGAAAACTGGGATAGTATGCACAAGAAAATGAGGTCTTGATTAACTTCAACAAGTAAGTTGTAGTAAGGATGAGTAGGAGGAAGAAATTGAGAAGAAGATTCAAAGGTCTTCTCTAGACATCAGGTCTTCTAGCAACCTAAGGAGGGAAAAATATGAAAACAAGATCCACTTGAATTCGGAGTTTCAGGAAACTGAAAACGCTATAACTTCACTGCAATCAAACATTCATTACAACACAGTCACCACAATCCATGTGAATCCTTCGATCATGAACATTCAATATAAGATGCAAGTAATATAGAAATAGAAGTTGGCTTTCATTAAACAAGAAATATCATATCAAGTTACATAACCAAAGAGCCAGAGATTCATTAAAACATTACAATACAGGAGCTTAGCTCTACCATCGACCATAAAAAAATATCAAAACCGAGTATTTATACTCAGAACAATTCACCACCATGAGAGATGTGACCTGGCTATTACATTCAAAACTTTGCATCTGCATCTTCTTCTGTCAGACATGATCACATATTAGTATGGGATTTGCAAGAGAATCCGTTGACAGGGGAACTTTTGGTTGACAATCTACCTACACGACCATCTTTGCATGCTTTCCATTTATGGGGTGAGACGAGGTTTCAACCACCTTCCCCATTTCCATTAACTACTTGCATAGAAATCATGATAGATCCTGACACCCATGAATGCTCCAGGAGACGTTCACGACTCCTCCAAGTCAAGCCCGGTGCTTCAAAACCATGTATATCCTTTCCTGAGACCATCGTGGGTGCTTTCGGCCTTTGGCACAGCTCCTATCCATCGCTCCAAGCAACCTCGGGCCATGACCTTACGCATCCCTTATATGAAATTTCAGGATTTCACCTGTCGAGAGTCTTCACTCCCCTTGATTTCAAATATCTCGATGTTTGATACTGCGAAATGAACCATCTAGATCGACGCTCAGATTTTCTTTGATCTTGACAGCTAATATCATTTCCTTGAACAATCTCAGCCACCTGTTGCTCGATAAGCACTTTCCCTTTCTTTATGGCCCTGCTTCCATATGATCGTGGGCTGTGATCGTGGTCCCAACTCTCAGGCATGTCGCAATTTCATGTTTCATGAACTTAGGTTGTGCTCCATGCTCAAACCTCCGAGTCGCAAAATTATGATCTCTTGGATCAGGTGCCACACGTCCCCTTTGATTGGACGACCCAGATGAATATCGACATTTTGGGATCTCGAACCATCGGGACCTTAGACCCTCGGCATTTCAGGACCTCAGGCCATCAACATTTTGGGACCTTGGCTATCAACATTTCGGGACCTCGGATATCGACACTTCTCACTTGATCTTTTCCGAAATAACTTTCTCCATGTTGATCTTGCGCCACATGTACTTATGTAACAAATGACCCAGATCGCTTTGTGACTTCGCGTTTCACGAGTCCTCATGAATCTACCCTTTTAATTTTCCAATTCATGAGTAAGTGAAATGTTGATTTGTTGCCACCTGTCCCCCACCTTCATACACCTCGAATTTGGATAAAGTGCATGTGGTGGGTTTTAAAACCATTTTTCTTGCATTTTCTTCACCCAAGGGCCAAATCCTTAAGGAAAACAACCCCTTACAATTTTATGTGATAACACCACATGTCATCTGGATTCATGTGTATCACATACCCTATAGGTCCATTGGAACATGACACATGTCACCCTGACCCCACCTACATTTCAGTCCCTAGTACGTATCTGCCTAGCCAATGTAGTTGGTGAAGTGATCCGGAGTCCAGCAGTCCAACACTTTGGGACTCTGGAGGATTTGGGTTGTAGGATGGTAGAGAGACTGAACGGCCCAAAGGCCAGAGCCACATGTGGATCTTACAAGACTTTGGAGGTTCGAAACTCCAAGTAGTCTCGTGCATAGATAATAAAGAGGCATGAAACGTTGAAGCGTCGAATCCCTCCACAACTGACAGAGGAGACAGAGAGTAATTCTAGTTATGGGATCGGACTATGGATGGTATTCCACCATGGAGAAAGGAACTTGGAAATAACACGTGTGAGGTGGATCCACGTGGCCCTAAACTGATGAATGCCCGAAGAAATTTGGAAAGAAATATCCATCGATTTTGGGCTCAGTTTTGAGCATGGAGACCGTGGTTGGAAAACTATGGACAAGCAGAATGTGGTAGAGACCCCAAATGAAAGATTTGATCACTTAAGGAGAATGAAATTTTGAGGCTCCATCCCTAGGAAATCCACTTAGGTCTCAGGTGTGTTACAATTGGGGTATTTGTATCTCTGCCTCCTTCCATTGTACTCTCATTGTGTCCATGATCTCCTTTGGAATTTTGATTTTCTATGGTCTCATTGCTTTCCTGTTCGTTTATCTCCCTTGCCTTTGGCCTTTTCTTTTCCTCTTCTTCCCCCTTTTTTGGATTTCCCCACCCTTCTGCTCTATTCATGTCTTTCGGGTTACTCGTTGTGGGGGGCTTGCCTTGTCTCTTATTTCCCCTACCTTTGTAGTTTGAACTAAAAAACCCATCCTCATCTTCCTGTTGTTTAGAGTTTTCTTATTCCAATTTTTTGTTTAAAGGGAATTCTCTTAGTAGGTGCCCATGTTCATGACACCTTCTACATCAAAATGAGATTTTCTCATAGTCTATGCTTTGGATCCATTCCCCATCCCTGAACTCTAGACTAATTTCCTCTGAGAGTTCCCCCGATCCATCCATCTCTATACATATCCTCTCATAGGATGTATACTTCCCTTTTAATGTTGCTTTTGACATCTTAACATATTTCCCTAGATTATTCCCTATGGCTTTGAAGGTGGATGGAAGCCAGTAATCCAACGGTAGGGAGTAAAGCCTAAGACAGACTAGGACGTTTTTAAATGTATCAATTTCTGGGGAGAATTTTTCCTTCCACGGTCGCATGTACAGTCCCATTGAGGCATGGAAATACGGTCCCCCCTCAAAATTTTTATCTATCTTCTAAGTTCATAAAAATTGTTGTAAAAAATCCTTTCAATCCCAGGTGGAGGTTGACTTCTCCACTCGACTTCCATTGGTATTTTATCCAGTTGCGCAGGGTCTTTTCTATGGGCCACAGGCCCATAAACTTGCGGATTAGGGCATGTGTCTTCATCTGATCCCGAAAGAGTTGGGTTTAGGGATATTGTAGAATAAATTTTGGGATTAACATTTTATTTTTCTTGCATGGATTGTTCCCACCTACCCCACTCGGTTTTGTCGTTTCTGGCATGCTACTCCAGTCCTCCATGGCCTCCTCCCCCATGCAGTATTTTTTCCCTTAATTATCCTCGTTATTGTACTTTGGCCTTGAGCCTGAGGTCCATGTCAAGGGTTCCTTAAACCCCATGCCGTGTGGACCTTTCCCTCTGTCCACCACTACCTTTTTCTAGGAGGGAGTCCTGCTCCCTCCCCCTTTGGTCACCATGTTGTTCATTGCTTAAGCTCTTACCCTAGAAACCGTGCCTTAAAACCCCCATCAGAGTTGTCAGAGCTGAGATGCCAACCCATATAAAAAATAGATTTAAAAATGATCAAAAATAAATAAATAAATAATTCAACATTTTATTTATTAAACTTAAAAAATACAAAATACAAAATTTAGATATAATTAAAATAATATAATAATAATCTGTTTTTAAGGTCACGGCCAAGTCAGACACCAAATTGGTGTATGAGACCCCCTCAGCCTAAGCATTTGAGTGGTAAAGTCTACGGAAGTATACATACCCTACCCCCCTCTGGATTTGAACATGTGACCTAGAAGGAAACACATGTTCTTAACCATTAAACCCACTCAAACTATATACTATATTATATTTATTTATCGTATAAACAAAAAATACTCATATTTAAATCTCACAAAATATGCATTAACTTTTGTATTAAAAGTGTAAACAATCATATCATTTTCATTTTATATAGTACAAAATATGAAAATATAAAATCACAATTATATTTACAAATACATTTTTCCAAAATAGAGATACTACTATTTTTGCATTCCTTCTTTTCTACACACTACTTCATACATTTAAACATAATAATCTATTTAGCAAATAATTTTAATACGTCACCTATGAAGTGCTTTATTACATGATTTTTCATTGATTAACTCTTTAGTAGATGATAATTGACTTAGGCATTCAAATTCTTAAAGTTGAATAAATTTAAACGTTTAAAACTTTAAGTGAATTATTTTATTTAAATAAATATTTATTTCATATTATTGAGTTTTTAATTTTTGATATATCATGTGGTAGATTAAGAGTGGGTTAAAAAAATTAGGTTAATTTTATTTAAATTAATTTCATTATTTTATATAAATATTTTTCTTTTAAATTGATTGTTAAATATAAT
>SNQJ01S0005586.1:257983-302490 GCA_010110895.2 Picea sitchensis
TTATTGGATAATAATTCTACATTGATATAACATTTGAAGAAAAAGGATTATAACTACGCTATTACTGATTCACCCCCCCTCTCAGTAATCCAACACCCCACTAGGTTTTTTTGTTTCTGGCATGCTACTTCGGTCCTCCATGGCCTCCTCCCCCATGCAGTATTTTTT
The DNA here is from genome assembly GCA_010110895.2 of Picea sitchensis. Classification (NCBI taxonomy): domain Eukaryota; kingdom Viridiplantae; phylum Streptophyta; class Pinopsida; order Pinales; family Pinaceae; genus Picea; species Picea sitchensis. Next base: position 258,152 of record SNQJ01S0005586.1, read on the forward strand.
CCTTTAGTTATCCTCGTTATTGTACTCTGGCCCTGAGCTTGAGGTCCATGTCAAGGGTTCCTTAAACCCCACGCCGCGTGGACCTTTCCCTCTGTCCACCACTAGCTGTTTGTAGGAGGGAGTCCCACTCCCTCCCCCTCTGGTCACCATGATGTTCGTTGCTTAAGCTCTAACCCTAGAACCCGTGCCTTGAAACCCCCATCAGAGTTTGCCAGAGCTGAGATGTCAACCCATATAAAAAATAGATTTAAAAATGATTAAAAATAAATAAATAAATAATTCAACATTTCATTTATTAAACTTAAAAAATACAAAATTATAAATTTAGATATAATTATAATAATATAATAATAATCTGTTTTTAAGGTCACGGCCAAGCTAGACACCAAATTGGTGTATGAGACCCGCTCAGCCTAACCATTTGAGTGGTAAAGTCTACGAAAGTATACATACCCTACCCCCCTCTGAATTTGAACATGTGACCTAGGAAAAAACACATATTCTTAACCATTAGACCCACTCAAACTATATACCATATTATATTTATTTATGATATAGACAAAAATACCTATATTTAAATCTCACAAAATATGCATTACCTTTTATATTAAAAGTGTAAACAATCATATCATTTTCATTTTATATAGTACGAAATACGAAAACATAAAATCACAATTATATTTACAAATACACTTTTCCATAATAGAGATACTACTATTTTTTCATTCCTTCCTTTCTACACACTACTTCAAACATTTAAACATAATAATCTATTTAGCAAATAATTTTAATACGTCACCTATGGAGTGCTTTATTACATGATTTTTCATTGATTAACTCTTTAGTAGATGATAATTGACTTAGGCATTCAAATTCTTAAAGTTGAATAAATTTAAACGTTTAAAACTTTAAGTGAATTGTTTTATTTAAATAAATATTTATTTTATATTATTGAGTTTTTAATTTTTGATATATTAATGTGGTAGATTAAGAATGGGTTAAAAAGATTAGGTTAATTTTATTTAAATTAATTTCATTATTTTATATAAATATTTTTCTTTTAAATTGATTGTTAAATATAATTATTATTATGTTTATAATATTTTTAAATTAATTTTATAATAAATGTTTAAAATAATGTTATGATTACATTTATTTATAATTTCATTTAAATTAATAATATATATTATAATAATAAGAATAATTTTAGTTATAATTTAAGAGGTGGGCAAAACCTTAACTAATCATACCTACAAATTAGTGAATAGCTTTGGGAGGAATAATAAAATAGAGCTCAAAATTTTGGGAAGAAAATGGTTAAACAACTATAGTAGTGGTTATATTTCGTTGAAACTTTAAAAAAATAGCTTTTTATTTTTAAATTATTTATTTTATAATTAATAAATATATTGAGATGTTTATTTTTTATTTGATATTAAAAGAAATAATATGTACCAATTTCATAATATCACTAAATGAATATTATGATTAGTATTATTTTTATTTTTATATTACTTTACATTGTATTTATATTAATATATATATACTTGATAGAAGGTTCAAAATTGTTCTAACATGGTACAAATGATCACACTAAGTGAAAATGATAACTCTAAGTTTTGTTGAAATATCAAAATATCATTTAAGTAAACAACAACTTATGGAATTAGTGCTTCGCTAGGGTTTTGTTCTCCTATGCTCTTGTTATGGGTTTGAGTCTTCTCCAATGCCGTTGCGGGGTGGGTTAGCCCCCCCTCTCCATGCAGCAAGATAATGGGATCTGGTCCTTTTGGACTCGATCTATCTAATATTTCCTCTGTAAGTAATGACACTACTGGCATAACAACTCTCCCTCTTGAGGAATCCATGCCAGACGCCCAGATGACTCCATATGGCACCACAAAGTGGAAAACCGAGCCAATGCATCCCGAAGGCAACCAAAACACCAAGGTATGAGATCTGTTTGAATTGGCTTAGTGGATATGTGAAATACATGAAATATCATGCAATAATTGGTAAATTCATGTGAATCTGGCCAACTGAGAGAGATTTGGTTTCCTGGATTAGATCTCGTTGGAAACCACTTGTCATGTTGAACTAAAACTTGGTTCCAAAGGTTTCTTTACAACTATCTTTGAAACCCTCTCTGAAAGAGAGCGAATCTTTGAGAATGGACCCTATTTTTCCCATTCAATGGGTTTGCATCTTCAATACTAGAAGGATAATTTCAACCCTTACTAGGACTACTTCTCCTTTGCCCCAGTCTGGGTTATCCTTTATTCTCTTCCTCAATAGTACTGGTAGGAAGAGATTTTAGAAGATAGAGGAAATACCTTAGGCACTTATGTAAAATCCTCTGAAGTGACCAAGAAAGGCCGCTATACCACCTGTGTCTGCATCTACATATATATGAATGTCTTAGTTCCCATACCTGACTCGATCTACCTGACCTTCCAAGAAATTAAATAGACCCAACCCATAGATTATGAATTCATCCCTTTCCACTTCCACCACTTTCATGAGAATGGTCACCTCTATAAGGACTGCCCTTTCTTGAATTTTCCCATGCCTTAAAAATTTGAACCTGAAAAAGATGATGAAGGTTTTACCAAGATATCTTATCGCCATCGTTCCAATAGAAAATATGTCCCTCAAGGTCCCTCTGGACCCTCCAAAAACCATGATCTCAAAAACAACTTTGATTCCCTCGACAACCTTGCCCCAAACTCTACCATGGTCATTGAGGAGATTCCTTCCCCCAGGAATAAAAAATATTTGGATCCCCCACCCCACCGAGAAGACCCAAAAAGTCCCAAAACCTTTGTCTCCCTCTTGGACATGCTTCCCCTAGAGGATGTCCCTATGGTTTAAGAAAATGAATATGGCTTGGACATAGAGATGAAATAAATGGATCTAAATGGTATAGACCTGCAAAGCATTATTGATGTTGTTCGAAAACAGGATATGAAATTGATTTCTCTAGAGCATATTCAACTGGTGAAAAAATCCCTTCATAAAATAATAAAGGAAGCCCTAGGGCCTTCTAGAGACACTACTCCAAACCCAAATATCTATATTAAGACTAACAAGATTAAGCCAAAAAAAATCCCAAAGGAAGACAAAATAAGAGGTAGGAAATCCAACCTTAATCTCTTGCAATAAATTGGTGACATCCTAGTCAATTCAAGATAGAATTTTGTAATCAAGGACAGATTCCAACCCTCTCCTAGTTTCCAATGAAAGTATTCTCATGGAATATACGAGGCATGAACAGTAAGAGTAATCATAGACTCTTACAAAACAAGTTTCAATAAAAATCACCATATATTGTTCTTCTTCGAGAAACTAAATGTTCCAGAGAGGTTCTTGGAAAAATTCTCTCTAAAACATGGAAAATAGGTTTCTCTATGGCTATTGACTCTACATGTTTAGCAGGAGGCCTGGAAATCCTATGGAATCCAGATAAGATTCTTGTGTGGGATTTTTTCTGCATGAAATACATCATTTAAACTAAGTTTTAACCTTTGGGTGAAGAAACTTCGGGGTTCATCACTAATTTTTATGGATCGCAACAACTTGAGTAAAAACTAAAGTTCCTGCAGCATTTGCAAGACATAGTCAATCTAACTCATCCTCATTTTTGCCTAATGGGTGGTGAATTTAATCTCATCACCTCTCTAGAGAAAAAGAAAATGGGTCTCAGGTGCCTTGATCTTGAGCATTTGACATTCAAGGAATTTATCCAAGATCATTAATTAACTGATTTGAAGACTAGCAATGGCATTTACACTTGGAACAATTGTCACGGGGGACCTCATCAAGTATCTTGTAGATTGGATCGATTTTTTATTTTATAATCTCTCATTCTCTTTGGAATGCACATGGAAGCTACCATCCTCGCAGCATCAGGGTCAAATCACTGGCCAATTTGTCTCTCCCTCAACATCCTCAGCAAAACCCGCAGAAAACCCTTCCAGTTTGAAAAATTATGTCTCTCCTATCTCGATTTTCTTAATAATATCAAGGTATGGTGGGAGGAAGCCCAAATAGTCCATGAATATCGCATGTATAAATTCCAATAGCGCCTCAAGATCCTCAATCAAAGCATCAAAATCTTGAATAAGACAGTCTTTGGCAATATTTTTCAAGAACAACAACTCCTAGAATCCAAAATGGAAGAGATACAATTTTTTTTTATCTCCCATGGATGATCACCAAATCTTTCTCAGCAGGAAAGGACTCTAGCTAATCAAATTGAGGAAGGAAAAAAGCAAGAGGAAATACTTTGGTGATAAAAATCACAGGTCTAATGGATTAAGGAAGAAGAGCACTACTCCAAGTTCTTCCATCGATTCATGATTCAGTGCCATCATTCTAATCATATCACTCATCTCATTTATGGTCAAGGCAACAAACTTACTTATCACTATGATATTGAGCAAGAGATAACCCCTTTCTTTCAGGAGTTACTTTCTACACCTCAATTGGATCGCTATGTTTCCATACATTCCATCTCTCAAAATATCCCCAACCTGATCGCAGAGGAACAATATGATATCCTTATGGGTCCCATTTCCTTATTTGAAGTGGAGGTTTCCAATTTCAGTTTGGCTACCGGAAAATCTCCATGCCCTGATGGATTCATCTTAGAATTCTTTCATCATTACTGGTTGGTGATAAAAATGGGTGTTTGGGATCTTGTGCAGGAATCCCAAAGAATCTTTGGAGTACATGCAATTATGAATGCCACCTTTCTCACCCTTGTCCCTAAAGAGGAAAAGGTGGTATACCCTAAAAAATTCCACCCCATTTCTCTCTGCATTGTCATCTACAAGATCATCTCTAAATTCATTGCCATGCACCTCAAACCCCTTATGCCCACCATGATTTCCCATGAACAGTCTAGTTATGTGGAGGGTCGTTAATTTATGGACAACATCGTATTAGCACATGAAGTCTTCCACTCCTTAAAAACCACCAAAACCCTAGGAATGCTCATCAAGCTAGACATGTCTGAAGCTTTTAATAATATCAACTCGTAATACATTTAGGAAATCCTCCTGGATTATGGGTTTCACTGTGACTGGGTCAGATGGATCATATTTTTCATCTCCTCTACTTTATTTTCCCTTCTGATAAATGAAACCCCTTCCCCTACTTTTCACCTCTCCCTTGGTATTCTATAAGGAGACCCCCTTTCCCCCTTCTTGTTTATTCTCAAGGATAAAGAGTTAGATCGTAGACTCAAGTATGTTGATGATGATCATAAGCTCCAAGGCATGTTACACCATCAATATGTTTATCCATTGACCCACAATCAATTTTTTGATGACACCATGTTGATGGGTATCTCCTCTACAAGGGAAGCAAGAGATTTTTAAAATTTTCTTGATGACTTAATGGAATCTTTGGGCACCTCAATCAATCACCTAAAGTCCCAAATTTTCTTATTCAACAACCTACTCTCCATCCAATTTCATGTCTCCCACATTTTGAGCTTCTCTAGAAGCTCCCTTCCATCCAAATATATTGGGTTCCCCTTACTTTCCTCAAGGGTGTGTATTAATTCCTAGGAAGATCTCCTCTCTAGGCTCATCAAAAAGTTGTCTAGTTGGAGTTTTCATCCCATCAAAATTGTTGGTCACTTGGTCCTCCTCAAATCGATTCTCCAAGTGATCCATATTTATCAATTCTTGGCCTTAGCTTCTCCCAAATAGATTTTCAAGCAATTAGAGCACTTCAAAGGAGCTTCCTGTGGAAAGGAACTCAAGCATCTAAAAAATGGGCCTTGGTATCTTGGAATACCTTATGCTTGTTGAAGCTAAAAGGAGGTCTTGGACTCTAGTATCCTGAAATTCTTAACAAAACTCTAGGAGAAAAAATAGGGTAGAGGTGGCTACAACAAAGAGGAGAAATTTAGAGTAGCATATGGAAATAGAAATATGCAGATCATATCAGCTCTTCTAAGATCATATAAATTATGCATTCTCCCTCTGTATCCCTCATTCATTTCACTGCATGGAAAAATAGGGGGCTCATCCAGTAGCACAACTTCTGGGAAATTCATAATGGGCTCCTCTCTTTTTTTGGAAGACTCATGGAAGCAACTTCCTACTATTCAATCTGATCAGTGACTAATCCCTTTGAAATTCTCTCTTTGGGATCTACAAGGATGAATCTTTAAGGATTATTGGCCCCCAACCTCAAAAAATATGGTTGGTATTCTTGGAACATAGATCCTGACCATATTCCCCTCCAGGATTGACCTCTCCTATATTCTCTAATGGAGCACCTCAATCTTAGGAAACTAAAAAAATATTCTTAGATAGACAAAATCAGATGGGATTATCGTCTTGTAGGATTTTTACCCTAAAGAAATATTATCATCATGTAGCATATGAATTTGAGATCTTAGAAGATGACAAATGGAAGAATATTTAGAAGTCAAACCTCTAGCCCAAGGTGACCAATTTCCTCTGATAGGTCACTCACAAGAAGATCCTCAATGGGATCATCTCCATAGAAGGTGCTTCTTAGGCCCTAGGATATGCATGTTATGTAATCAAAATTAAGAGTCCATGGAACATCTCAATTCATGTTCCTTTAGAAAAATTATCTAGGACCATGTAACCATCTCCTTTCGGCAACCTGACCACATCAAGGAATCCATCAGATCCACCATCATTTCTTGGAGAAACACTTTCTTTTACAACCCTATTCTCAATCGCACCCAACAAATATTCCCAAAATTTTTACTGTGGGAGATCCAGAAGGTGTGTAATGGAAAAATATTCAAGGATGAGTACAAAAATTTGACTTTTATTTGGAACAGGATTACACACGACATTGAAGAGACTATCCTAAAATAAAAATGGGACCCCAAAGACCTCAAATATTCACCCCAAGAGAAATATCTTCTCTCTTTTTGGATACCCTATTCCCCCCCTCTCTCTCTTTCCTCCTTTATTCACCCCTCCAAAACTTCCATGCCTTTTTCCTAGTATCCCCCCCCTTCCAGTTTCATTAATCCCAATTTTGATGGTGTCTCCAAAGACAATCCAGGGCCCGCTAGTTATGGAGGAATATTCCGAGATAGTTCAGGAAAAATTCTTCGAATATTTTATGGTCACTTAGGAATCAATTCTGACAATGCATCTGAAATCTAGGCCCTTATTTAGGGTCTTCAAATCACCTGCATGCACCAGTTCTCCCAAATTTATGTGGAAGGTGACTTCAAGATCATTATTCACATGCTATCCAATCTCTAATGGGGTTCTTCTCCATCCAATATCTCCACCCATTGGTGTTTGGAGACATTGATTGATCTCCTTGGCTCTATCTTACCTTGTATCTCTTCTCTTATCCCTTCTCATGTTAAGAACAAGGAAAGTAAAGTGGCTTATCTCCTTTCCAATGTCATCTTTGGTGATCCCCTTGTTTCCATTGACTCGATCTAAGAAGAGTTCCCTTACCTTCCTCTCAAGTAGACTTGTTTTTATCTTGCACAATTTGATGTCTCCCCCTCGAATGGGGTTTCACCTATGTAACCTACATGCCCCCTAGGTTCTCTTAAAGGGGTGGGGTATCAAAAGTTTAATTTTCCTTATCCACCTTGAAGCCTCTTTTCGAGGGCATCATTGTATTTTTCTCATCAAGATATTTCCAATGATCATAACCATGCTCAAATCCGAGATTTGGATCAAAAGTTATATCTTCCTAAAGTCTCAAGCCTTATTGCCTAACCCTATCATGCCCATGTGGCATCCATGTGGTTCAACTAGTGCATACCTGGTTGCTAACGTGGCTAATGAAACTTCACTCACATGGTAATTTATCCACTGAGGCCCCCAACCTATCGGCCCTCATCCCCTCCACGCTCATCACCACTGACTTCTTTCTCTATGTCGATATCTGACATGCCAGTATCGACCTACTAGATATGGACCCATTCCAACTCCACCCGAATCACACTCAGTCGATATCTCAACATATAGCTTACCACTTGTACCAATATTTTTCCAACTCCTAATACGCGATAATCCAATGGGGGTTCAATATTATTATTAATTTTAAAAGATAATAATTCATCCATATTGGGCCCCAGGTCTATCACGTATCATGTGCACCTCCATTCTCAATCCCCCGATGCATGATATCCAGGTGGGGTTTTATTATTAATATAATAACAAGATATTATACTGTATCATCCATATCATCTTGGGATAAACCAAACTCACGTCTTCCTTCAAATCTCAATTCCCCGATGCCCGATGCCCGATGGACCAGTGGGTTTAATGATATATTTTATTTTATGTTTATTTTAGTAATTGGCCTCGAGGATTCTTACTTACCTCATGGACCTTACAACTCGACCAATCGATGCCCGGTATCTCTAATCGGAGTTAAACAAAAACATATTTTATAATATTGAGGAAAAGGAAAATAATTCCAGAAATTTTAATTTAAATAAAACAAAAATACATTAACAGTGATTTCTCCCAGGACTACAGAGACCTTTATATAGTTCGAAATTCTTATGATTGGTAAACTTAAGCAAAATTTATTTTCTTGTCCAGAAAAAGAAAAAATTACATCTTCTTTGCTCATGTGCCCAGGTTAGAATTTCATGGTTTATAATATAAGACTTCCTCCTCTTCATCATGCATATTTTTCTTAAGAAACCTTATTAAAAAATATATAAATATATATTTAATCATTTGAATTTATTTCAAGGAAAAAAAAATTCTCTTGGAGGTAAAACCATCCACAACAAAAGTTATGTTTTTACCAGAACTTATTACCCACCTATTTTCAAGCAAATATTTACTATTATCAAGGGAAGAGCCACTATCTCAAGTTTTTGTCTTTGGACGTGGTTTTACTGAGTAAATCCATGTAAGAATTCCATTCTTACCATGTATTAATAAGACATAAATTAAATACAAAATGCATATTCATAATTTCATTTGATTTACATACTCCTCATGTTAAAATACCTTGTCTTCTCCACTATTTATCCTAATATTATGAGACCAAAGTTATCATCAATATTTCATTTAATAGATTTTATAACTTCTTAACTTTAGATGTTCTTTGAACACTTTGACATCTTAGTATTCACAATTACCCATGATTTATATTCACACAATTGAGTTGCAAATTCCCAACTATCACTCTATTCTTCTTCAAAGTTACAATTAATTTCTCACAACAATCTATAAAAATTGACACAGTCAGAGGAAAACAATAGAATGTATTCTTACACAACTCTCTTCATATTTTACATTCATCAGACATATGAAGCAATAAATTTCACTACTTAAACATAATATCAATTCTTCATAAAACCAAAGAATAAATCCCATAGTATTATGAAACTTATCATGCCATACACAAATTACTAAAACACTTATATGAGAGTTAAAAGTAGATTGGAAACTATTGATGGGTCATCCTCTTTCCACCCAACCATATGCACATCTATATTTTGTCTATCCTTTCAGTTGGTCATCCCCTAGCCAGTAGATGATGACATAAGAGGATATTCTCACTCATTAACATAAATAAAAAGACGAAAACCACTCTCCTTAACCCAAAAAAATTAGCAAGATATATATCTCTTGTTCCACCAAGAAAGGGGGCATGTTCTTGACTTAGAAAGTCACAAATACATACCCAAATTTACAGCCCCATTTATCGTCTCGGTTTAGAGAACTCATTTTCTATCTTCTTACCTAGAACATGGAGAATTTGATTTTCCTCTATTTTTCTAAGAACCAAAGATGTTTCCCACACTCTTCTCCACTCATATTTGGTCCCCATACCCAACTGTGTGTGACCTCTCTCCTCTGCCTGCAATTTTCCTTATTTTCCTTGCCTTCTGTAGTAAGAATTTGTTGTCAAATCTCCCAAATTTTTGGGTCATATTAGAAAATTCTAGATGGTTACTTTTCCCATTCTCTCATTTATTTCTAAGCAGGAGCACCCAACAACCAACTTTATCGGTAAATAAATATTCTAGGATAGAGGAAAGTTCTAGGTTTGAATATTTTAAATTCAATAGGTTACTTCTTGGAAAGGGTTATCTCAACCATTAAGGTTTCCCCCTCACCATTCTCTCTCATAGAATCATTTCTATGTAAATTATCCAACCATCAACAATTTTCTTTCAATTATCATCAAAATGCATTTTATCATTTTAATTGTTCATCAAGGTCCAAAAAATTAAACATACTAGTCATGACTCACAACAACATATAGACATATACTTAGATACTGGGGAAAATGGGTTGTTGCATTCCCCTCCCATTTAAAGGAACATCATCCTCGATGTTTTACTTTCCGACATAAATACTATATACAACAATGAACAACAATGGGTATGCCTTTCTCATGGGATCATGTAGCTCCCATCTTACCTCATTTTCTCCAAAATGTTTCCACCACACCTTTACCTATGCGATGGATCGATTCTGAAGGAGGGTCTCTTTCCTGTCTATTATGAATTGAGGCTCAGGTTGAAATTCTCCCTTAGATTCCACCTGAATCATAGATTAATCAATTACATGATTAGCATTATGAACATATTTCTTAAGAAAATATACAAGGAAAACATTGTGTGCCTTCATTGTGGGAGGTAAGGCTCCAAGTACCACTCTCTCAAGAATTTCAAATGGCCCACAATACCTTAGTGTTGACTTTGCACAAGTTCCCATTATTAGGGAGCTTCTCTTAGGTTTGATCCATAGATACACATGTTCTCCCACTTTGAAATCCCTTTGAGTTTGGTTATTCTCTGCATAACTTTTTTTTCAATCTTAAGCCACTTTCAAATTTTGTTTTATTTTTTCTACTTCCAGTTCCATTTCCTTTAACATGTCCATTATAAGAGTGATATCATCTACCGTATTATCCTAGTTGATTGGGATGTTACACTTTCTGCATATAATGCCTCAAAAGGAATCATCTTCAATGACTCTTGATATCCATTGTAGTAGGAAAATTATACTAAGAGTAAGTAGTCTTCCCAATTATTGGGCTGATGCATTTCATACATCCTCAACATGTCCTATAATACCTTTTTCACCCTCTCTATTTTTTCATTAGTTTGGGGATGGTAAGTTGTGCTAAATTCTAATTGAGACCCAAAACGTGTGAAAAAATATTTCCAAAAATTTGAAGTGAACTTGACATCCCAATCTGATATGATCGTCTTTGGAATGCCATGCAACTTGAAAATATCCTTCATAAAAATATTAGCAATGTCGATTGCTTTGCAGGTATATTGCGTTTGAATAAAGTGAGCTTCCTTGCTCAATTTATCCATGAAAACCATGATTAAATCATTTTTATTGTTTTCCTTGGTAATACAGTGACGACGTCCATTGAAATGACTTCCCATTCTATTCTGGAATTGGAAATGGATGCATTAACAACCCTACTGGGTGTTTGTGTTATACTTTGACTTGTTGACATTCCAAGCATTTGGCAATGTACTCAGATATGTCATTTTTCATTCCCAACCAATAATACAACTTTCTTGTGGTTGTTATCATTTTATGGTTTCCAGGATGACCAAAATAAGGGATTCTATAAATCTCATCCATTACGATCCTCTTAAATTCAACTAAACATGGGGCATAAAATATGCCCTTGTAGGTCAATAAGTTTCCCTCTAACAGGTGGTATCCACTGTACTTTGGCCCATTTGTCTATTGTCTCAAGTATCCTTTTACACTCTTGAAGTGTTCATCTTATTCTTATGTTTTTCTAATTCTTTCCTTGATATCTGATTCACATGTTCTTATGGAATCCATGTGAATGATTTTCATACTTTTTCTAAGTGAATCTGCTACTTGGTTATCCTTACCTTTATTTTTTCATATTTCAAAATCAAATTCACTGATAAGAGACATCCATCTAACTTGTCTAGAATTCAATTTGGGCTAGTAAAATAGATATATCTTCCCACTATGGTCAGTCATGAGTACACACTTTCTTCCCAACATATAGTTTCTCCACATCTTTAGAGAATGCACTATGGCATCAAGCTCTAATTCATGAGTTTGATAATGAGTCTCATATTCATTCAATTTTCTTGACTCACAACCAATTACATGGCCTTCTTACATCATAAGCCCTTCGAGTCCCTCCTTGAAAGCATATGTACATACTAAGAAATATTTATTTGGATCAACAATATTCAGAATAGGTGCATGGGTTAGAAGATATTTTAGCCACTAAAAGCTATCTTCACAATTTGTTGTCCAAAAAAATTTCACTCCCTTTTTCTCAACTGAAGTATTTGGGTGACCAATTTTTTAGAACCCTTGTATGAATCTTTTGTAATACCCATCCTATCCCATAAATGACCTCACTTCTTTCACATATTTTGGTGTAGGAAAATTCATGATGGCTTTAATATTTTTGGAGTCCATTGCTACTCCTTCCTCAGAAATAACATGACCCAAGTAATGGACCTGTTTCTAAAAGAAATCACATTTACTAAATTTGGCATACAATATGTGTTCCCTTAGCACTTGCCTCACTAATGTGAGGTGTCCCTCATGCTCCCTTGTTCTTGGAATAAATCGAGATGTCATCAATGGACATTAACACAAATTTGTCCAAATATTTTCTATGGAAACTATTCATTAGGCACATAAAGGTGGTTGGTGAATTTGTAAGTCCAAATGGAACCACTAAGAACTCATAGTTTCTATACATTGTTTTGAAGATAGTCTTGTAAATGTCCTGATATTTAATTCTTACTTGATGCTACCCAATCCTCAAGTATATTTTTGAGAATATTTTATCTCCTCTCAACTAATCAAAGAGATCATGGATCCTTGGTAGTGGGTGTTTATTTTTCTATATAAGATGATATATGATAGATATTTTATTACAATGATGAGTGTTCCATATATAGAGAACATATGGTGACCATCCATGAAAGGATGTGTCTCTTGGACAATAAATAACTATTTATTATTACTTATTATATATATTATTTAATAACCAATAATCATCTTATTAATTATTAATCTAGGAGAAGTATCCTTGATGTTGTCCAAACATAAACACTCCCTCTCAACAAGGGATACATTTTTCATCATGCCAAGATGGTCTCTAAAGTATAAAAACTTTTCCCTAGACTCATGACACATGTCTATCAGTCTTTGGAGATGTCTCTCTCTCACTTGAAATGAGGCAAAAATCCCCCTGTGACTCTCCCTCTAAGCCAACTGATTCTGTCTTAGATCAGGCTCACTTTGGTTCGCATTTGATAGTATCTAACATCTTGAGTCTTTATCATTCCTAGTCAAATCAACATGACTAAGGAGAAAGACTACACCTAGGTCATTAACCATAGGTACACCCTTGTGAGTGAGTATCATCCCGATGATATATGACACATGGGAAGTACCTCAAGCACCTCGATTCCATATTATTCCTTGTCATGATCAAGGAAGGACTATGCCTCATCCCATTTACCACAAGTGAACCTTTATGATAAATGTGTCCTATCTCCCTTGGTCTGCAGCCCAATCTAGGAGAAAGTTTTCCCAATGCTGAAACATCAACACTCCCTCTTAGCTAGGGAGGTATCTTTCAATGATGTCTTCATATAGTATTCCATTGACTACAATGTAATGAACTAGTAGCAAAAAACTACTACCATGCCATCGATATCTCGAATAATCCATCAGAGTCTTTGTGATCTAGCAACACAGAGCTTCTCCAAGTGATCTAGTAGTCTCTGTGAAAATAAACTAGTAGCATACATCTAATACAACTTCCATCCAATAGAACACATCTATGTTGATCCATAGTAGCACACAAATACTATCCAATGGTACACAACCACTACTAGTAGCACACAAATATTGTCGAGTGATACACAATCACTCCCAGTGGTACACAACCACAGTAGTAGCAAAGGGTTTGTCACATATGGCACTCCCATGTGTACTTCTAGAGGCTTATCCCTCTAGAAACACTAGTTTCAACTCCCCATAGTGTGTGATGTCAAGTTCAACTCCCTTGAAATGTCCTCATGTGCTCTCCACAAGGGACGTGTCCTCATGTGCTCTCCACAAGGGACGTGTCCTCATGTGCTCTCCACAAGGGACGTTGGGATATAATCCCAAACCAACTTATCCCTTATTGGATAAGTGTCCTCACAAATCAAATCAACTAAGTCACATAGGAGTATGATCTGGAGTATATTTTTCACACATGGCAGTCCCATGTGGACTACTAGAGGCTACTCCCTCTAGAAACACTAGGGTCAACTCCCCATACTGTGTGACGTCAAGGTCAACTCCCTTGACATGTCCTCATGTGCTCTCCATAAGGGATGTGTCCTCATGGTCTATCCAGAAAGGACGTTGGGATATAATCCCAAACCCACATATTCGTTCTTGGATAAGTGTCCTTACATATCATGTCAACTCTGTCACAGAGGAGTAGCATATGGAGAATGTCTCAGGAATATGCAAACATCAACACTCCCTCTCAGGGAGGGAGGCATTCTCTACCATGCCAAGTCTGTCACATAAGTACTCAAAATTCATCCTGGTAAGAGTTTTGGTAAGAACATCAACAACTTGATCATGTGTAGGAAGGTACTGCACCAATACTTCTTTCCTTTGCACCATGTCTCAGATGAAATCCTACGAGAATCCTTCGAAGCCTCACTGCTTCCAGGACTCGCATAACTGGTTGTGATATATTTTTCCTCTGCAGTACTGAGTGTTATATAAGTATTCTTCAAATGAACTCTCTTCCTGGTCATAATTGTATATCTCTACAATCTCTCTTCATCTCTTGAGACATCCAACTACACCACACTGGTACACTCTCTGCTGCAACTTAGTTTTCTCAAATCACAAGATTTCTTAGGGTAATTACTACAAAGCATTATCTGGATCTTTGCTTGAGAGTAGGTCCTCCACTCTCTCTTCAACTATTCCCCCTGGGATTCTGCAACTTCTCCCTCTAGGACTCTGTAATTTCTAAACATTAATATTGATATTATCTTCTCTACTCTGTCAACAACTTCCCTCCTATGGGGATGCTCTATGTGGAACTGGCTCCTCCAATCTCTCTCTACAATTACTTCCTCTACAGCTGATCTATATGTAACTTGACAGTGGCTCAATAACTTCTCCCTCTAGAGTTGGAGGTGACTCTTCCTCTATATTTTCTCCCTCTGAGACTGAAGGTATCTCTTCCTCCTTCTCTAGAGGTAACTCAATATCTGCTCCTTCTAGATGTAGTACCTCCTCCCTTTTTGGGAGTGACTCTACATACACTGGAATGACTTCCATGTCTGATTCCTCAAAATATCATGGCTTGACTCATGTATTGGGACTACTACACTTGATGCAATTTTATCTGCTTTTATGGTTGTAATACCCCTATTTTCCCTTGTTTGTAAATATAACTATAATTGGCCAAGAGACTATGGAAGACTAACTATGTGTGAATGTTTGATTTGATGAACCCTTGTATAAAAGGGTCAATGTATGAATTTATGTTATTAATATAATTTGAATGCGTGTTTCAAAACTGTCGAAAGGGGGAAAGTTTTCCAAGATAGACCATGGATTCTATGAAAAATATGGTGAAGGGAAACCAAGTATTCTTGTGATGACCCTCACCATACCAATACTTATTGGGTGTAATTTATCAATAGTCCTCTGACGCATAAATGAATTACTAGTCAGGATGATAGTGGCAAGGCCATCCTCAAGAGTTAATGAGGAGATGGGGAAGGGTACCCATCTGCAAGGCTTCTAGGCTTGACCACGAATTGGGATTCAGACCCATGCAAACACTCTCTCGAGAAGAGAATGGGAGGATACAAGCCATGGATAGGGTTTGGCTACAAGTTGATAAACGAGGCTGACAAGTGACCGAGGAAGTACTTGTGCAGACCTCCTTGCCTGAAGTAGAGAAAACTAGACACCCAGTTCCTGTGGGAGGAGGAGAGTAACCTTTGTCCCTAACTGTTGTGGAGAAAAGAGAAAGAATCTCTCTCAGAGCATCATGGTCTAGCTCGGGGGTGGCCAATGGTAATTATTTTAGGAGTGATTGTGCCTATGGTTGGGAGGAAATGGGCACCCATTACAATAGTTACTCCACATTTTCCATTTATGATAATTATTTTCATACTCTGTATAATATATTGGACGTGATAATAAAATTTTTGTGTTTATGATTAAGTATTTCAGTATTTGAACAATTATTATAAATGATCCTTGTTTTTTGTATATATATATATATATATATATGATCTTTCATTTATCTTAGTTTAGTTGTTAGAGGGTCATGGACTATGAGTCCGTAGGAGAGTCGGGGGTAGGAATAACTGAAACAACTAAGTCCTGCTGATTGTTTGAATTTTCCTTAGAGAGAATGTCAAGTTCCTCTCGGTGGGAGAAGAGTGTTTCCCCTTAGACTAACCACCCATCTGAACAAGGGCTCATTCCTATGTCCTTAACCTAATTGTTGTTAAAGAATTATCACTTAGCCCCTAGAATTTCCAAAGTATCCATGTGACCAGGGTCTGGGAACCTTGCACTAGTCCAAAAAGGGGCCAGCTCTTTCAGGACTTCAGGACTGGTGACTCCACAATCCTAAAAAATATTCGAAGGCCAAAGTCATGAATCTATGAGGGTCATCGATCAAGGGATTCAGTGTGGATGCCTCTCAACCATTAGATTGGACGTAGGAATGGAGGTGTTAAGCGCTTCAGCTAAGTGCTACTTCGAGAGATTAGGAGTGGTATAGCATTAAAACTCTTGAAGGCCAGAGTCACGGAGTAAATATGGACCGTTGAAAAGGGAGGCACACATTACCATAGATCAATGATCATCCAAGAGTCTAGGTAATTGGGCGATATAGGAACGTGTGAATTTCTCCCAAAGCTCTGTAAGCCAGAGTAAATCCTGGTCGTAGATGCTAGGTGTATGTGGAGATATATCCGGCATGGTCTGGAAGAAAATATAGGATATACATGCCAAACTCCCAAATTTCGAACTGTCAAAGTGACGAGGACTGTTGGATGAATGGGTACGTGGAAAGAGATTCCGTGGTTCAGAGCCTTCGTACTCTCGAGGATTTTGGTGAAGGTGTGAAAAATGTCGAAGTCGTGAGTGCCGAAATAAATCTTGGTCACTGATAGGAAGAGAACGCGTGGCACCAGATATGAGATTCCAGGGAGTTAGACCTTCGGGGGATTTAGATTGAGAGGAGTCGGTAAGCCCCAAAGTCTGGAGTCGTAAAGTAAAGAGGACCGTGGATCTATGGATCCACATGGATAAATATGAACCATGTGATGGGGGTGATGTGGCCCACTGACGTCATCCTGGGTGACATGGACCTGCAATCAAGGTGACACATGTCACCCAGATTTGGTTGATTTACCCATCTCTTGAGCCTATTAGAGCATGACAAATGTCAACCCCTAATGAGGATGCGTGTCACTCATCAACCCTCACCACATGTCAGTTCTTGATTCGTGATTTCCTTGCTAATGTGGTTGGTGACGTATATGAGACTCCAAGAGTTTGGATAACTTTGGAAGTTCGAGGGTTTTGTTGGTGTGTTATAATTTAGGAATGTCCAACACAAAATGTCGAATGTAAAATTCTGAAGGGCTAAGGTCACATGGAGAAATTTTGGGAGTTTGGGCATAGTATGGTAAAAAGGAATTCTCAACGGAGATCTTCGATCGCCAAAAATTTGAACACATGGAACGAAGCAAATCGAATGTTGATCGTAGAAGGGATAATCCATGTGACGATATTTCGGGACTTCGAGGGTTAGGAAAAAGGAGTGTTCCGTGCCAAGTACCAAATCCCCCTTTCAATCATAGATCTTGGCATAGGATGTGGACCGTTGATCCCCTCTGCTATTCAGTGATATGAGAATTTAACAACACTTTTGGAACCCCCAAAATCCGAGAAATTTTGAAGATTCGAAACCTTTTCTAACGTATGCTCTTAGCTCCTGGTTTTCAGCCCGAGGTCACGAGGAAGACCCCGCTAGTTGGTTCAAGCGCACAGTGAGATATCTAAATTTTTGGGAAGTTTATTAAGAGGGTTTTGATTAGGTAAGGGACCAAAAATGAACCAAGGAAAGTGAAAATTTGATGCCCCATCCCTAGAAGGGATCTTTAAGGGATTGTGTATGTTACAAATTGGTATTAGAGCATGGCAACAATGCTTGTCTTGCTCGGTCTCATGCACAAGTCATATAGAAAAACATTATTAGAGAACTTATGGGGTAACACCCTACCTTACCCCCCTTCTATAATAAACATGTATTAACTTGTACTAAAGAAAGGAACGACACCTTCTACTATTGATAGAGGTTTTGAAAGTATACACTGTAGGTTGCCAATGTTTCCAAATAAATAATTGACTTCACCTTGCAATGATATATGTTGTTCATGATTTGGTAGATTACTAACTAACAAAAAATTTGTTATCGGCATGAAAACAGTCAGTGAACAACAAGATATCTACAATGTAAAGAATGGTGACACGTCAGGAGTTGCGGGAGAGCTCCCAAAATAGATAGGAAGAATCTGATGAAAGGAGGGTGGTGGAAACCCCTCCAAATTTGGCCGCAACTGTAAGAAGCCTCATGGAATAATTACAGAGTTATAAGGCTAACAATGAAGGGATGATCAAGGAACAGGAGAAGCAGAATGAAATTGATGCAATCCTACTGTAAAGCCTATCAAATATACAAAGGAAACTGCAACATGGTCCAATTTCCAGTCATGTGAACAAGCATCATACTAAGAAAACTCCAAGTCCACCTAAGATACATAAGCATGGTCCTGAAAGTGGCCACACCAGGAGGAGCACCTCAAAGAAGGCCCAACATGGAGCCAAGAGACATTCAATGAAAGATTCCTCTAGTGAGGACACTGGCAACTCCAAGGAATATTATAGTGGAAAAACTAGTTCCCATTCTCAAACGAGAGGAAATAAAAGGTAAATTTCCAAGACTTGTGACCCTGAAGAATTCAAAGAAAGCCAAGCCACCCACCTTCGATGGAGAGATTAAGAAGAGGGAAGAAGAAAAATTTTGGCTACTTGGCTTGAAGAAGTACTTCAGAGTCCATGATTACTCTAAAAACTTGAAGGCTCGGATAACCATTTTCAACATGAATGGGAAGGCTTCCATTTGGTGGGAGGACCTTAGGAATTTGAAAGGAGTCCATGAGAAGGACTTGTCATGGAAATAATTTGAGAAATAGTTCAAGAATAAGTACCTATCAGAAAAGTACTTTGATGGAAATACCAAGGAGTTATATGAACTCAAGTTGGGACAACCCACCATAGATGAGTATATCAACAAATTTCTTGATCTGATGAGGTATGTGCCCTATATAAAATATGAAAAGGTAAATATGCAATGATTTATTAGTGGATTAACTCAGTCCTATAGGGACAAGATTGAGTTTGATGAGCCAAAGACCTTAGAATATGCTATTTGAAAAGAAAGGTATTGCTATGAGCAATTCAAGAGTAAGATAGAACCCCATGAAGACTGGAAGAAGAAAAAAAAATGGGATTCAAGAAGAAGGGGTTTAAAACCTCGATATTTAAGAACCTTGGTAAGATCTCTAGGATGAGCCTTTCTTCTAGAAGTGTGTATCAACAAAATTTTCCCTCCCAGAGTGGGAATAAACCATTCAGAGAAGTTCCAAGTAAGACTGGTAACACAAAGAGAGAATCCTTGAAATGTTGGGGTTGTGGAGAGGAACATATGTTGAGGGACTATCCACATATGCAACAAAACAATGGAAGGGTCTACAATGTCGAGGAGGTTACCACAGTCAATGATGTGGCTAGGATCCTGCCACAAATTTATGCAGCCTTGGATAATATATAAGCTGACCACCAAGCTTTAGTGGTGGATATGGAAGGTATGATTGCCAACCATCCTATTTCCACTTTAATTGACCCTAGTTCTAATTTGATTTATGTTTCCCCTCAAATTGTTGATAAATGTAAATTGCAACAAGTTAAACATGTACAATCATCGATAGTACAACTAGCCACTAGAACCAAAATAAAAGTAACATAGGTCATACCAACATGTTAATTTGTCATGAGTGGGTTGCCCACCCAAGTGGACTTAAACATACTTCCTCTAGGATGTTATGACCTGCTAATTAGCATGGACTGGTTACCTGCCCAAAAAAACCAAGTGGGAATGTTACAGTAAAACTTTGGAGTGTGAAAACGAAGAAGGAATAAGGGTAACCCTACAAGGGATTCAAAATCCTATCCGAATGAGACAAATATCATCCCTCTAAGTGAAGAAGTATCGTGGAAATGGATGTCCCTTGTATGAAATAAAATCACTAAACTCTGTTGAGAATGACAAACCCAGTCTAGAGGACCATCCCATATTGAGAGAATATAAATATGTATTCCCAGAAGAGGTGTCAGGTCTACTTCCAATAATGGATATTGATTTTTCAATAGAACTTGTACCAAGAGAAGTGTCAATGTCTAGAATACTCTATAGAATGAGTACACCAGAGCTAGTTGAGCTCAAATTGCAACTCAAGGAGATGTGGGACAAAGCCTACATTCGGCCTAGTGTGTCCCCATGGGGAGCACCAACCTTGTTTCTGAAGAAGAAACATGGCACACTCAGATTATGCATATATTATAGACACCTCAATAAGATGACCTTCAAGAATAAGAATAAGTATCCTAAGGGGTGCTACCATCTTCTCCAAGATTGACTTGAGGTCTAGATACCATCAAGTCCGAATTAAATACGAAGACATACACAAGACAAACTTTAGGACAAGATATGGTCACTATGAATTTGCGGTGGTGCCATTTGGGCTTACCAATGCACCAACCACTTTCATGTGCTTAATGAATAACGTATTCAAAAATTTCTTGGATAGGTTTGTGTTAGTTTTCATTGATGACAACCTAATTTATTCCAAGAATAGGGAAGAGAATGAAGAACATATCAAGCTAGTACTCCAAGTGTTAAGAGAAAATCAACTCTATGTTAAGCTTAGTAAGTGTGAATTTTTCCAAAAACAAGTCCATTACTTAGGCCATGTTATTTCTGAGGAAGGAGCGACAGTTGATCATGACAAGATTAAATCCATCATGGATTTGCCTACCCCAAAGGATTTATCTAATATCATATCCTTTATGGGCCTGGTAGGATATTGTAGGAGATTCATAAGAGGATTCTCCAATATTTGTTTCCCAATCGCCTCCCTTCAAAAAAAGGGGGTTAAATTCATTTGGACATTAGAATGTCAAGAAATATCTCAAGATATGAAAAAAATTCTAACCAATGTGCATGTACTAAATATTGTAGATCCAAACAAAGACATCCTTGTTTGTACATATTCCTAGAAGGAAGGGCTTGGAGGATTCCTTATGCAAGAAGGACATGTGATTTTCTACGTATCCATAAATTTGAATAAGCATGAAGTCAATTATATGACCCATGATATCGAATTGACTTCCATAGTGAACGCTTTAAAATTGTGGAGGCATTACCTCTTAGTTAGGAGGTTTGTACTTATGACAAACCATAGTGGATTGAGGTATTTGTTTGACCAACCAAAATTCAATGTGAAACAAGCTAGATGGATGGCTATCCTTAGTGAGTTTGATTTCAAAATCAAACATATCAAAGGAAAGGAGAACAAGGTGGTTGATTCCCTTAGTATAAGTATGAAAGTATTTCACTTGGCAGCTATAAGCGCTAGTGAATCAGACATCAAAGAGAGAGTCAAAATTGCACAAGAAAAATATTCATTTTTCCATATCGTGACATCATACCTAAAGAAAGAGCCCACAAGGATGAAGTATGAAGGCCATTTGATTCTTAATGAAGGCCTGCTGACATACAAGGGTATATTATATATTCAAAATTGTGACGACTTGAAGAGGTTCATAATGGATGAACTACACA
This sequence comes from Picea sitchensis, assembly GCA_010110895.2. Lineage (NCBI taxonomy): Eukaryota > Viridiplantae > Streptophyta > Pinopsida > Pinales > Pinaceae > Picea > Picea sitchensis. Next base: position 280,139 of record SNQJ01S0005586.1, read on the forward strand.
AGAGACCATATATTGGTCATCCTGGTTATCAGAAAATGATCATGGCCACTAGGAAACTATTTTATTGGGCCGTATTGAAAAAGGACATAGTTGATTACTTAGCTAAGTGTCTAGAGTGTCAACAAGTCAAGGAAGAACATTGACACCCAGTAGGTTTGTTGCAACCCCTACCAATTCCTGAACGGAAATGGGAAACCATCTCCATGGATTTCATCACAAGATTACCAAGATCAACCAAATAGAACGATTTCATCATGGTATTTGTGGGAAAACTGAGAAAAAATTGCTCACTTCATACCTATCAAGTCAACTTGCAAGGAAATGTATATTGACAACATCTTCATGAAAGAGATATTCAGACTGCATGCCATGCCTAAGGAAATTATATCCGATAGAGATACAAATTTTACTTCAAACTTTTGGAAATATTTGTTTGTTGGTTTTGAAACAAATTACTCTTTAGTACAACCTATCACCCCCAAACGGATGGGAAGACAGAGAGGGTAAACCAAGTATTAGAAGACATGTTGAGGATGCATGTAATGCATCAACCCAAGAAGTGGGAGGAATACCTACCACTAGTAGAATTTGCTTACAACAATGGCTATCAATAGTCATTAAAAATGAGTCCTTTTGAAGCCCTCTATGGAAGGCAATGCAACATTCCAATTAGTTGGAACAACCCAATATATAGAGTTACAATTAGGACATATATGCTAAAGGAAATGGAACATCAAGTGATTCATATTAGGAAAAATATGAAGATAACAAGGGATAGACAAAAGAGCTATGCAAACATGAAAAGGACTCCTAGAGAGTTCAAATCAGAGGATCATTTGTATCTCTGAGTTAGACCTAGGAGAATATCCTTGAGGATGGGGACTTGTGCCAAGATGGAACCCTAGTATTGTGGACCCTTTGAATTTTTGGATAGATTGGGACCAGCAGCTTATCAGCTAGCACTCCCTCCCACAGTGAGGGAACATAATGTTTTCCATGTTTCTTTATTAAATAAGTATGTACATGACTCTAATCATATTATTGATTGGTCTGTGATTCAGGTGGAACCCGAGGGAGAATTCCTACCAGAACCTCAATGCTTAATAGACAGGAAGGAAACCCCACTCAGGAATAGAACCATTGCACAGGTCAAGGTGTAGTGGAAACACTTTGGCCCAGATGAGGCCACATGGGAAATGGAGGATGCCATGAGACATGCATATCCATTTTTGTTTACTTCTGTACATACATATCACATCAACAGATAGAACATCGAGGATGTTGTTCCTTTAAGGGGGAGGGGATTGTAATACCCAATATTTCCTCAGTTTGTAAATATAACTATAACTGGCCAAGAGACTATGGCAGACTAAATATGTGTGAATGTTTGATTTGATGAAACCTTGTATAAAAGGGTCAATGTATGAATTTATGTTATTAATATAATTTGAATATGTGTTGCACAACTGCTGAAAGGGGGAAAGTTTGCCAAGATAGACCATGGTTGATATGAGAAAGATAGTGAATGGAAACCAAGTATGGATAAAATGACCCTCACTAGACCACCAGACCAATACCTACTGGGTGTAATTTCTCAACAGTCCTCTGACCCAGAAATGAATTATCAGTCAGGTTGGTAGTTGGAAGGCCATCCTCAAGAGTTAATGACGAGATGAGGCCAGGTACCCATCTGTAAGGATTCTAGGCCTAACCACGAATTCAGATTTGGACCCACACAAACTTTTTGAGGAAGGAAATAAATGAGTTAATTCAAGGATAGAGATAGAGGGGGGCCATAAAGGAGAGTAGAGAAAACACTCTCCCAAGAAGAGAAGTGGAGGATACTTCGACTCAGAAGTTGAAAGGAAAAGTTGAGGTGTAAGCTCGTTTTTTCCGAAAGAAGCCATGGAAAGGGTTTGGCTACAAGATGATAAATGAGGTTGATTAGTGACTGAGGAAGTACTCGTACATACCTCCTTGCTTGAAGTAGATAAAACCAAACACCCAGTTCCTATGGGAGGAGGAGAGTAACCTTCGTCCCTGATTGTTGTGGAGCAAATAGAAAGAATCTCTCTCAGAGCATCATGGTCTAGCTTGGGGGTGGCCAGTGGTAAATCCATCAGGAGTGACTGTGCCTATGGTTGGGAGGAAACGGGCACCCCTTTCAGCAGTTACTCCACATTTTCCAGTTCTGATAAGTATTTTCATACTCCGTATAATATATTGGATGTGATAATGAAAGGTCTATGTTTATGATTAAGTCTTTCAATATTTGAACAGTTATTATAAATGCTCCTTGTTTTCTATATACTGTTAGATCTATGTGATCTTTGATTTATCTTAATTTAGCTATTAGAGGGTCATGGAATATGAGTTAGTAGGAGTGTCGGGGATATGAATAATTGAAATGACTAAGTCCTGGTGATTCTTTGAATTTTCCTTAGTGGGAATGTCAAGTTCCTCTCTATGGGAGAAGATCGTTTCCCCTCAGACTAACCACCCATATGACCAAGGGCTCATGCATGTATCCTTAACCCAATTGTTGCTAAAGGATTAGAGCTTAGCCCCTAGAATTTCCAAAGCATCCATGTGACCAGGGTCTGGGAACCCTGGGCTAGTCCAAAAAGGGGCTAGCTCTTTCGGGACTTCAGGGCTAGCGACTCCACGATCCTCGAAAATAGCCAAAGGCCAAAGTCGTGAATCGAAAAGGGTCTTTGATCAGGGGATTGAGTGTGGATCTCTCTTAGTCGTTATATCAGATGTAGGAAGGGAGGTGTTAAGTGCTTCGACGAAGTTCTTCTTAGGGAGATTAGGAGTGGTCTAGCACTGAAACTCTCGAAGGCCAGAGTCGTAGAGTAAATATGGACCATTGAAAAGGGAGGGACACGTGCCCACAAATCAATGATCATGTAGTAAGTTAGGTAATTGGGCGATATAGGTACGTGCGAATTTCCCCCAGATCTTTGTAATTTGGAGTAAATACTGGTTGTAGATGCTAGGTGTACATGGTGATAGATTTGGTGTGGTCTGGAAGGAAAGTTGGGAGATACATGCCGAAATCCTGAATGTCTAACTATCGAAGTGATGAGGACCATTAGATGAATGGATATGTGGCAAGATATCCTATGGTCTAGAGCCTTCATAATCTGGAGGATTTTGGCCAAGGGTTTTCAAGGTGTGAAAACCGTTGAAGTCATGAATGCCGAAATAAATCTTGGTCATTGATAGGAAGAGGAACCATGGTGCCAAATCCGAGATTTCATGGATTTACGTCGAGAGGAGTTGGTAAACCCTGAAGCCTAGATCCACGAAGTAATCAGGACCATGGATATACAGATCCAAATGGATAAATATCAACTATGTGATGGGGGTGATGTTGCCCACTGATGTCATCCCGATTGACGTGGACCCACAACCAAGGTGGCACCTGTCACCCAGATTTGGTTAATTCACCCATCCCTTACAACTATTAAAGAATGACACATGTCAGCCGCTAATGAGGACATGTGTCACCCCTTGAACCTCGTCGTGTGTCAGTTCATGGTTTGTGTCTGCCTAGCCAACGTGGTTGGTGATGTATACGGGACTCCAGGAGTTTGGATAAATTAGAGAGTTCGAGGGTTTTGGGGGAATTTTATAATTTAGGAATGTCCAAAAAAAAATATCAAACGTCGAAGGGCCAAGGCCACATTGTGAAATTTCGGGAGTTTGGGAGTTTGGGCATAGTATGGTAAAAGTGAATTCTCAACAAAGATCTTTGATCGCCGAAAAGTTGAATGCATGGAATGAAGACCACCGAATGTCGATCGTCGAAGGGATAAGCCACATGGAAATATTTTTGGACTTCGAGGGTTAGGAAAAGGGAGTGTTTCACACTGAATAGTGAAGCCCCCTTTTAACCGTAGATATCAGTGGAGGATGTGGATTTTTTATCCCCTCTACTATTCGACAATTTGAGAATTTGACAACAATTTTGGAACCCCCGAAGTTTGGCAACTTCCAAAATGTTGAAACCTTTGCTAACACATGTTCTTAGCTCACGGTTTTTAGCTTGAGGTCATGAGGAAGACCCCGCTAGTTGGTTCAAGCACATAGTGAGAGATGTAAATTTTGGGGAAGATGATTAAGAGGGTTTTTCTTAAGTAAGGGACCAAAAATGAACCAGGGAAAGAGAAAAATTGATGCCCCATCCATAGAAGGGCTCTTTAAGGGGTTGTGTATGTTACAGTGGTTCTCAAAGCCTCAAAAATTTGTTTCTCAGTAGACCAGGAAACCATGGAAGATCCCAAAGTGAAGCAACACCCAGAGGTTCCCTTCATGTCCACTTTGCTCCCTACCCAATTGCAGTCATTATATCCTTGCAATATCATGTCAATAATGGAAGTATATCTCAAACCATTTCCAACTATGCCTCCCAGGTATCTCAACACATGCTTCACAACAATTTAGTGTGTATGTCTCGACTTACTCATAAGTTGGCTAAGTTCACTCACTGCATAGAAAATATCTAGTATGGTGTTACCCAGATACATCAATTATTTAATAAGCTTTCTATACAAGGTCAAACCAATCTCATCAGAATTGGAAGAGGACACACTTAGTTTCTTTAGATTTGTCACCATTGGTGTAGACGTGGACTTATAGTTCAACATCCAAAACTTCTTCAATATCTCAACTATGTATTTCCCCTGACTCGAGACGATGTCATCAGTTCTCTACCACACCTTTATTCCCAACAAGTAGTGCACCATACCAAGGTACTTTATCTCAAACTCAGAGGCCAACACATACTTGCATTCAACAGTAAGTCTCTTTGTACCGGTGAGGAATAAATCATCAACGTAGAGGAACAAAAATCAGGGACTTGTTGACAATTGAAAACATCAACGTAATTTCACCCGCAAAGTGTTGCTAAAGCCTATTATTATATAAGACTAAATAATGCTAGTAGCTCGGACCCCCTTGAACTTTTGAAAATCAGGTCTGGTCATTTTCAATGTTAGGATGATGTGCTATGAAGTTTTACTCGGTTGTTGAAAATATGGTTGTCATTGCTATCAATTGAGCTTTGATATGTCATTCCTTCATGATACTACATCATTTTATTCATTTATGACATTTGTTCTTCTTGCACCTGTACAACAAAAATATTTGTCAAAATTGCAGAAGGGCATTTTGAGGAAAAGTAAAAATTGTATCTAAGAAAAAAAGGGGGAAAAAACCTAGCTCTGTGATACTATATAAATGAAATACTTGTTGATAGTGGTTAAGTCCTAAATAACAGGAAAATGGAATTTAAAAAAAATGTTAATTTTGACATGCATATCGTGGAAGTTTTGGTGGCACATTCTTTGCAAGTGATAATACATGGGTTATGCGTTGATTGATGCAATCAGTAGTCGATATGCATATGTTATAAACCTTGGTGGCTTATGGAAGTAATGGCTTTGAAATTTTTTTATGGTGGTTGTGCTATTGGTAATTATTCTGTTGTATAGTGGTCAAGCGATTCATTTGAATTATAGCATGGGTGGCACATGTGGCAATGTAACGACATAAATGGTTGAGTGTGGAACTTGGATTATGCTATGGTTTAATGAGTTGATATTCTCGATGCATTGGTTAATTAATGGTGTTAATGAAGGCTTGTTGGCATGTACTATGGAGTAAATGTGATATGGGTGGAGGCGATGTGCATTTACTACACATCACTTTTACCCTTCCCCTTGGCTGCCACCCTCATCAGACTATTGTGCTCACGCTTCGGATTTTCAGCACGGTGAAACCGCTCGACCACTTCTCGTCTTAAGGTTTTCAATTGACATGTATGTCTCTTTTGGCCATTCTTGACTTCACTCTGGTTATGAAATGTTTTTGTCTCAGTTGTATGGGTTTGTGTTGTCCTGAGTGTTGAAAATGCGTGGTTTCATCTTTGAATGGAAAATCAATGGTTCTGCATAAAATTGTTGTGAGTTTAGTAGATTTGGTGGTCTTCTTGGGTGATATTTTTGTTACCACTACGTTTTGTCAAGGGTTTTTCTTTAAAAGGTTGATTGGATGATTGTCTTCGCGGTTCCTGGGTTTAATTAGAACCCTGTTCAACTCTGTCAAGGAAATGACTCCTGTTCACGAGCATCGTGCTCCTCCTTGAGTGCCTTCCTTTAGCCCTGAAGTTCCACCATAGTCGATGCCCCCCTCCCTCCTGCGATGTCTACTGTGCAAACCCTTAAACCCTCCAAACTGGAGCTGCATAAGAAGTGTGTCGAGCATGCTAAGATTATTGTGGCATGTTACTTAGAATGTGGGCTCACTCATTATTAGTATAGTAGTCGTATTAGTATGAATTTTGGCCAATACCTCTATGGAAATGGCGTGAGCCCGCATTTCCAATTGCACCTCTAAAAGGTTCACAGGTGCAACCTATTATCAAAAATCATTTTTTTTTTGTTATGAAAGGGCCTCTGTCGTATTGTTTTGGTTCGTGAGTATACACCGTTATCACACTTGTTTGGTCGACTGTTTTCCCTTACCACGGTGCCAAATTGTTGGTTATTATACAACCGTTAGAATGGTTCTTATGATGTTTGGATAATAGTTGGCATTGGTCACAGGGGTTTGGTGTTCACACATGTCGCATCTTGTAGATGATTTTTTTTTTAGAATTAGAAGATTGGATTGGATATTTCCACTGCATGTTTTGTCGTTGGAAAATACACTTGAATGTGTGCAGCCTGGTCACTCACATGAGACTTAATAAATAGCTCAGAATGAGGTTTTTTAGTTATATCATGGTCATATATTGATGTGTGGTTATGGGAATTATTAAACTGTGAAATTCTCTCAGTTGTGCACCACGTATAATATGGATGGCTTGTTTTCTATGCCCAGTAATACCCCCTGAATTCTAAGTGCGTTGTCTTTTTGCAAGTTTATCACTGTAGATGATAGTTGTGTGGGATGTTTAGCTCGGTTTTAAGTCGCACTAAGATACGTTTTTTACAGTGGCATGGTTACATGGTTTCGGAAATTTGTTCCTGCATAAATTGTGTTTAATGATGACTGCTGGTTATAGTCAATTTCCTTTCAGGCATGGCATGTGAGGTCTTCATTATTTTGATATTTCTACTGCATATATATGTATGGAAACAAATATCATTACAGATCTTGACTGGTCCTATTAACAAAAGTAGAGGCTTCATTATTATTTTTTGGAAACAGTACTTTCAAATATAGATGTGGATTGGGGAAATTTATGGCAATGGTGGATGTTATTGGTTATAGATTGAGTGTTGTTGTTGACTGTTATAACATATAGAATGTACGAATAAAAGGAACGTAACCTCTTACAAATTGTGTGGAGTAACTATGTTTTGTAACGACACTGTGTTGGATATTAATGGACAGTGAAATTAAACAAATACACATGAATTATTACTCAGTCATCTGATTGTTGGTCGATGCATATTTTTTACTGCAAAATATGTTATGGATTGCTTGATTAATCTCATGAACATTAAACGTTTTTTTTCCCCTTCATTATCTCATTTTCCGCTAATTATAAACCCCTCACATATCCCATATTCATTTTTTTCACCCCCTGTTCTGATATTGATCACAACTAAGGAAAATTATGTGTTATATTGGATAGAAGTGGCAGAATTTTGTGTGGATTGCAGTGATGTTTATTGGTTTTCTTACAGTTGATTGTTGTTATCATTGAGCAGTGACCATATCTCTCCCCTTTCATTATATCATATTTTCGCTAATTACAAACCCCTCATGTATCCCTTAACATTTTTTCCACCCTCCTGCTCATTGATTAAAATTAGAACAATTTGTATGGATTGGATTGCATGAACCTCATACATTCTGAGCCAAATCTATTTCGTATTTTTAAGGAGTTGTCATGCATGGTTATTTAAAACACTATTTGCTAATTGTTAAGATATGTAGGATGAGTTTTTTTAGTCGGGGAAGCCATGGCCGAGGAAATAGAGGTAGAGGTAACTAGAACCGAGGCCTAAGGAGGCCTAGGTTCTCAAAACATTTTGATGTTGATACTGAAGATATTGGCCAATTGTTCCATGTTGGGTTCTTTAATTGGATTGGATAGGGAATAGTTCAACCAAGGCCTAAAAGGCCTCCCTTCCAAGCCCCTCAAGCCCCCGATATATGTGTTCCTCCTCATGTCTCTTTACAGCCTGAAGTCTCAGAAAATGATGGGTGGCAAGATATTGTTCACCTAACATTTTCCTAACACCGTGGCTGGCCAAAATTAACCTTGCCTTCTCCCCCACCTTTGAAATCCATTTCCCAAGCTGCCTCTAACCACTCACTAGTGCAATCCTCCCTTGCCAGCAAGAGATTGAAGACTGAATCCGACCATGCATTTGATGGAGGAAAAATTGTTGCTGCCCCTTCCTCACCCTCCGGTGGCTGACAAATCCATGTCTTCACGGATGCATTTGAGGGATGATTTTTCCCACCTGATCAGTGAGATAAAGCCTAAAGGCTCTGCCCAGTTCAAGGCAATTTTAGGGAAATCGAGAGGTGACAACAACAACCAAGGAAGGGTTGCTTCACATGCTGGAAAATGTGGTTTTTAAATTTTATGTTATTTTTTTTTTTATGATAGTGGACTCCATGGATTTTGGACAACATGTTTTATGTTGGATATATGAGTATTAGTTTGAAGTATTTTCAAGTTTATGAGCTAAAATTGTGAAAGTAAAATATGTTTTGAAGGGAGGCACAAGGGGTGTGTTTGTTTAATAAATGGATTATGTTATGATGTGGTGATTGTTATCACTAAAGGAGTCACAAGGGGGTCCCACCTATTAGTTATTATTTAATTCTGACCCTATTATGATTATTACTTTCCACCCCCTCCTTGACTAAAGTTAGTTAAATCCTTATGTTAGCTTAACTAATAAGTTAGTTCAACTACTATAACCAATTCTAAATTGTTAAAAGCTTAACTAAGGGGAGGCACAAGAGGAGGATAGAAGACAAAGCATTCTAAGGTTTTCTCTTTGAGTTTATGTTGAGATGGTTTAGTTTTCATTCATTCATATATTCATAACAACCTAATTCTCTTTTGTGATAACAGGGTCTTATTGTAGACAACAATATTCAGGGTTGAATCAAATCAATCAGACACTTGTTCTTTAGAGGTGTTGATCTATCTTTGATAGTCTTTGTAGACTTGTCTGTTTATGAATTAATTTTCATGACTGATAAAGGCTATTGTGCAGAGTCGAGTGGGAAGCAATCTGTGGCAAGCTGATCCAACTTTTAGAGTTGAGTTTTGGTTTTCTGTCAGAGGTCCTTTTGTATGTTCCATCGGGGATTTCTAAGTTTGACTTTGGTCCAAGATTTCTGTGTCAAGTTTTGTAAAGACAACAACTCTTTGGTGAATTGGAATGAAATAAAGGATTTCTTTATGTCTCATATATATTGAGTATCATCTTGGTGTCTTTACTTATGTTCTTACATTTAATTCAACAATTGATATTTTTAAAAAAATACATAAAAAGTGAATTTCTAGCAAGCTTTTGTTGATAAAATACTAGCCTAAGCACTTGTAATTAATACTTGTGAGTTAGGATATACATTTTTGTTGGCTATAAACATAGGGTGATATTCCCGTCTACTTTACTTTAGCCAAGTAAAGTATGAAAATGCTTGAGTAAGATCAATTCATATCTTTTCCTCAACATTTATTTGGTGACCATACTAGGGAGATCTTCAATATCTCTCTGGTTAATTTTTATACTCGATTTTCATCGATACATCTTTATTTTTCTATTTTTGACTCTTGGACTGTTTGCTATTAATGACTGTTCCTATCACAAGGCAACCCAAGCTTGAGCTTGGTCTCCAAGACCAGACCAACATTGCCTTGAACCATTTTCATACCATCTTAGACACTGCTAGGAACCGTGCTGAGCTTAAATGTTCTTGGGAAGCAATTGAGAGAGATATTAGTGTCCAAGAACAATTGGAAGCTAGATGTAGGTAGCCCAGAAATCAGAAATAACCTTTTGTTTCTTCAGTTTTGGCCTTTCTTTCATGTCCTTAGATTCTCATGCTTCTAGAAGAAGAAGAGGCTTGTCACTTGAAATCAATCCTATTGCTGAAATAGAAAGGAGAAATGTTGTGTTATCTGCCCAACAAAGTGCTCTAAGGAGAACTTTATCTGATTCTTCCAGCTCATCTTTCTTTCCCTCATATATCATTTACATAATGGCATCTAGTGGTGGCTCTGGTGGCACTAGAAGTGCTCCATCTTCCCAATCTTCATCGTCATCTATGATTGGTAGCTTGTATAGCCACCATATCCCTGTACAATCTACTATAAACACCACCAAATTCATTAAAAAGTATGGCCTTTTTCATTTCGAAGAATATGCCACAACCACACCATGGCATGCGTCCTCTCCTCTTAAACTAGCACCTTATGCTCACCCGCTTCCGAAGTTTAAAGAGCCTTTGCCTAAGTTTTCGGGAAATAACACTGTCAGTACTAATGAGCACCTAGTGGAATTTTTGAATGCTTGTCATAATATAGGGGCTAACAACAATGACTCTTTCATTCGCTTGTTCGTCAATTCCTTGGAAGGAAAGGTTGTGACTGACTTTTTTGACCTTCCTCCTAAGATCCTCTCTACTTGGGAGGAGTTAATTTATTGGTTCCGATCCACTTATGGGCAATCCAAAAGCCCTGCTGAGAAGTTAAGGGAGTATAATAACGTTACTTACAAAGATGGTGAGGCCATCAGGTCTTTCAACTTGCGATTCACCAAGTTGTATAATAAAATCCCTAAACTTATCCACCCTCAGAACCAAGCTGCCTTCATGCATTACTATGATGCATTGCCTTCTCCTTTCCTTCACAGGATTGAATAAAAGGCCATTAATAATCTCGGTTCCACTCTGCACACTTTCTCAGAGTAAGAGGAATAGCTTGAACGAACTAGTCTACCTGAGGGAGAATCAATTAGACAGACATATATGTTTTCTCTCTTATAGCTGGTACAAGATATGAACAACCATATGATAGCTTTTGAGCGGAAAGGTACTGTCAACCCTCTCACCCCTGGAGCTTCATCCTCTTCTTCCCCTCCTTTTAGAGGTCCGGTTGAAAATAATTTCCATCCGAAAGTTATCCTGCCTCGGAGTTGGTGTAACTTTTGTGAGGAACACCATGAAGAAACCACATGTGAGGTAAGCAAGAGTGCCAGAGACAATATCTTTGGTAAAATACCAGAAGCCACTATCATTGTCCTAGATTTTGCTGAGCCAGAAGATGTAATGGTCATCAACACTAGAAACAAATCCTATGTCCCAAAAGCCAAATTTGACCCTCCTCACATTTCTTCTAGCCCGAGTTCATCCTCAACCGTTGTTTCACCCCAAGCTCCTAAAATTCATGAGAGTCAAAAAATCACTCCCTCTTCCAAATACAATATCTTGAATCAATTGGCCAACATTAAGGCATATGCAACCCTCTTAGACATGGTTGTAGTCCCTAAACAACAGATGCATCTGAAACAATTCATGGAAGGAAAAGCTTCCATTGTAGCCAATATTTCCGAAGAGGTAGATGAAGAGGATTCTTCTATAAATAAATTAGGTGTACATAATTTTAGCTACTCTGTAAAAACAAAAACCCTTTTTTATTTCTGTAAAGATCATGGATAAAATTTCCCATTGTTTCCTCATTGATGGCGGTTCGGGCCCAAGTGTGATGTTGAAGATTATTATGGAAGAACTACACTTGTCTTGTACAAACGAAAATGCCAGAGGCATGCTCTCCTATACTAGTCTACAACAAACAACCATAGGCGAGATTAAGGATGTAACCTTGGTTTTATGCGCTCATCTTGAGATAAGGACAACCCTCGGTATTCAGGTGATCGATATGCCTGTAAGAAATTACTCAATTATCTTGGGGAGAGATTGGAAATCCCTAACAGGTGGATACCTCTCGCTTAACGGGACACATTTATCCGTTCCTCGGAATGGAAAGAATATCATAGTCCTTAGAGAAGGAAGAATTCCACCCTACATAGAGAGTATTCCGCAATCTAGTGTAAACTATATCGAAGAAGACCTAGGAGTGTAATCCATATTTGCTGAAGAGGATAATATTCCTCTTGAAGGAATTTATTTAGAGGATGAATTGTGGCATATGCACTTCGATGGTTCACACTCAAATGAGGGTAATGAGGATGGTATTATCTTGGTTTCCCCTGTAGTAAAGATTCATAATCTGTCATACATGTTGGAGTTTTCTTTCTCAAGCAATGCCGCTAAATTCGGAGATTTGTTGTTAGGCATTGAGAATTCCCTTAATCTTGGTTGTGGTCACCTTTTGGTTTTCGAAAATTATGAGCTTGTTGTGAAATTGATATGTAAGACATTCTTTCCTAGCAACCAGCTGATGGAACAATATTCCCAAACTATTTGGGCACTTGTCTCAAATCTTCTATCTTTTAACATCAGTCATGTTAGGAAGGAGTTGAATTCTATAGTTAATCGATTAGTTGTCTTCACAACCTATCCTACTCAACATCTCTTTCCTCACTAGCCTGATTGTGCTTTCCAATATCTACATCGTTCATACATTTCTGAAAACAAAGAATCATGGAAGGCCATCCCTAACAATGAAAGCAATTGTGTTGTCACTCAAAATGAACCCCTCAAACTTGAGGAGACTATATCTGTAGAAAATAATGAATTTCCTAAAGGCTTGAATCCTCTTGAGAATTCGTTTTCCTTGAGTGTTGTAGGCAAAAAAGATAAACAGGAAGAGGAGGAGCTACAACTGAAGGTGGTTGAAGCCATCTCCACGAACATTAGGACACCTTGATCTTCATTGAACGTTAAAATAAATGTCCATGGTTCTAATAAGGAAAGATTAAAGTCTGTTTAATTACTCGGTATATTTCAAGAGGGTTTTTCTTGGTTTGATATGGATCTTCGTGGTTTTGTTCCAGGTCTTGCTCAACATACTATGAAACCATCTAGGCAAAAACAAAGACTTGTTAACTCTGCGCCGAAAGCAACTTTTCGTAGGGAGACGAGGAATTTCTCAAGGACTGATATGTTCTTTTTGTCCCACCCTAAAAGGGTTTCCAAATGGGAACCTGCTTTGAATACCATTGATAATATTAGAACCTGCATTAGTCTTTGGACTTTCAGGGAAGAAATTATGAGAAATCATTTCCCCCCTCTCAGCATAAAATTGTTTCTGCAACACAATGTAGAGTTACACTTAGAGCCTTTACCTTACAGTTTGTTTGGTTATGATAAAATCAAGGTAGAAAGGGAAAATATCCACAAAACCACTTTCACTACTAATCGTGATACTATGTCTTACAATTGCCTGCCCTATGGCTTATTTGATACAAGTATCGCCTTGAGAAGGCCTATACACACAACTTTCGATAAATTGGTCAGTCTCCATGCTTATATTGATGATTTAATCATATCTGTCAAAGGGTTGATAGCTACATCAAGATTTCAAGTGTTAGGCCATTTCCGGATTACTTTTGTCTTGGAAACTAACTCAGAAATTTTAAAGGAATTACAGAGACAATGGTTTTCCCACACCATTAGCAGTCCTCGTTTGAAATATTGTGAGGGGCCAGCGTGAAGATATTTTGCTAATGGTATTCTTCTGTATACTAGTAGTTTATCTCTGCTTCCCAATTTTGTGCTCCTTTTCTGCTTTACAACACTTTGATTTCTACTTTCTGAGTTGAATTTTATTTTCTTCTATCTGAATGGTTCTATCTTTACTATTGTTGTTTTGATTTCTGTGTTATTATTTCTGTTGGATTTTTGGTCTTTATCATCTTTTAGAGTGCTTGAATTAGGATGTTGGATCATGTTTTCCATAATGACACTCCTGGAAGAATTTTTAGTCTATAACAATCAATCTTACACAACTGTTATGATGTCGTCTCTAAAGGACCCTTGGAAATTGCTATATATTTTTTCACTGTTATCATATAAAGAGTTGGTTCTTTCCCTCTTCTTCTTGCCATTTCTTCATCCATCGATATCTTAAGAGAAAATTTCCAAGTTCCCCATTTCAAGTTGAGAGCATTCTGCAGTCAAATGACTATGCATACAGTGGTAAAAGGCCTCATACTTAACACTTTTCATGAGTTATTCCCAAATTCCCGGTCATCTTACCGTTAAATCCGCTCGCTTCCCCCTGTTGCATAATCATTCAAGTTACGTATTCTTGAGATTACTATTATTGATCTGTGAAACCATGAGTTCTGAGTTCCAATCTGTTGAAAACAAATTTCCATGTGGAGTCACCAATTTGTTGACGATTGAAAACGTCAACGTAATTTTGCCTGCAAAGTGTTGCTAAAGCCTATTATTATATAAGACTAAATAATGCTAGTAGGTGGGACCCCTTGAACATTTGAAAATCAGGTATGATCATTTTCAATGTTAGGATGATGTTCTACGAAGTTTTACTTGGTTGTTGAAAATATGGTTGTCATTGATATCAGTTAATATTTGAGATGTCGTTCCTTCATGATACTACAACTTGCTATTCATTTGTGACATTTGTTCTTCTTTCACCTGTACAACAAAAATATTAGTAAAAATTGCAGAAGGGCATTTTGAGGAAAAGTAAAAACTGTATCTAAGGAAAAAAGGGGAAAAAAACCATGGTGTGATCCCGCATTGCCAATTTCACTTCTAAAAGGTTCACAGGCGCACCCTGTTGTAAAAAATCAGTTTTTTTTTGTTATGAAAGTGCCTTTGTCGTTTCGTTTTGGTTCGTGAGTATACATTGTTATCACGTTTGTTTGGTCAACTGTTTTCCCTTACCACAATGTTGAATTGTTGGTTATTATAAATCCATTATATTGGTGATTATGATGTTTGGATAATGGTTGGCATTGGTCACAGGGGTTTGGTGTTGTTCACACATGTCGCGTCCTGTAGATGATTTTTTTTTTTAGAATTAGAAGATTGGATTGGATATGTCCACTACATCTTTTTTCGTTGGGAGAATACACTTGAATTTGTGTGGACTGGTCACTCAGAGGTGACTTAACAAATAGCTCAGAATGAGGTTTTTGAGTTATATCATGGTCATATATTGTTGTGTGGTTATGGGAATTATTACACTGTGAAATTCTCTCAGTTGTGCACCGCGTATAATATGGATGGCTTGTTTTGTATGCCCAATAATACTCCCTGAATTATAAGTGCATTGTCTTTTTACAAGTTGATCACTGTAGATTACAGTCATGTGGGATATTTGGATCAGTTTTAAGTCGCACTGAGATGCTTGTTTTACAGTGGCATGGTTACATGGTTTCAGAAATTTTCTCCTGCATAGCCTGTGTCTAAATGATGATTGTTGGTTATAGTCAATTGCCTTTCAGGCGTGGCATGTGAGGTCTTGATTATTTTGATCTTTCTACTGCATATATATGTATGGAAACGAATATCATTACAAATCTTGATTGCCCATATTAATAGAAGTAGAGGCTTCATTATTATTTTTTGGAAACACTACTTTCAAATATAGACGTGGATTGGGGAAATGTATGGAAATGGTGGATGTTATTCGTTATAGATTGAGTGTTGTTGTTGACTGTTATAACATACAGAATGTACAAATAAAAGGAACAGAACCTCTTACAAATTGTGTGAAGTAATTATGTTTTGTAACGACACTGTGTTGGATATTAATGGAAAGTGAAATTAAACAAATACATAGGAATTATTACTCAATCATCTGATTGTTGGTCGATGCATATTTTTTTACTACAAAATATGTTATGGATTGCTTGATTAATATCATGAACATCAAATGTTTGTTTTACCCTTCATTATCTCATTTTTCGCTAATTATAAACCCCTCACATATCCCATTTTCATTTTGTTCACCCCCTGTTCTGATATTGATCACAACTAAGGAAAATGTTGTGTTAGATTGGATAGAAGTGGCATAATTGTATGTGGATTGCAGTGATGTTTATTGGTTTGCTTACAGTTGATTGTTGTTATCATTGAGAAGTGACCATATCTCTCCCCTTTCATTATATCATATTTTCTCTAATTACAAACCCCTCATGTATCCATGAACATTTTTTCAACCCCCCTACTCATTGATTAACATTAGAACAATTTGTATGGATTGGATTGCATGAGCCTAATACATTCTGAGCCAAATCTATTTCGTATTTTTAAGGAGTTGTCATGCATGGTTATTTAAAAGACTATTTGATAATTGTTAACATATGCAAGATGAGTTTTTTCAGTCGGGGAAGCCATGGCTGAGGAAACAGAGGTAGAGGTAACTGGAACCGAGGCCCAAGGAGGCCTAGGTTCTCAATACATTTTGATGTTGATTCTAAAGAGCTTGGCCAATTGTTCCATTTCGGGTTATTTAATTGGATTGGACAGGGAATAGTCCAACATATGCCTGAAAGGCCTCCCTTCCAATCCCCTCAAATCCCCAGTATACTTTTACCTCCTCATGTCTCTTTACAGCCTGAAGTCCCAGAAAATGATGTGTGGTAAGAGATTGTTCACCCGATAGTTTCCCAACACCATGGCTAGCCAAACTTAACCTTCCATGCTCCCCCACCTTTGAACCCCATTTCCCAAGCTACCCCTAACCACTCACTAGTGCAATCCTCCCATGCCAGCAAGAGATTGAAGACTGAAGCCCACCATGCATTTGATAAAGGAAAAGTTGCTACTACCCCTTCCTCACCCTCCGATGACTCTGACAAATCCATGTCTTCACAGATGCATTTGAGGGATGATTGTTCCCACGTGATCAGTGTGATAAAGCCTAAAGGCTCTGCCCAACTCAAGTAAATTTCATGGAAATCAAGAGTTGACAACAACAACCAAGGAAGGGTTGCTTCACAGATTGAAAAACATGGTTTTTAAATTTTATGTTATTTATTTTTTTATGAAAGTGGACTCCATGGATTTTGGACAACATGTTTTATTTTGGATATATGAGTATTATTTTGAAATATTTTCAAGTTTATGAGCTAAAATTGTCAAAGGAAAATATGTTTTGAAGGGAGGCACAAGGGGTGTGTTTGCTTAACAAATGGATTATGTTATGATGTGATGATTGTTATCACTAAAGGAGTCACAAGGGGGTCCCACCTATTATTTATTATTTAATTATGACCCTATTATGATTATTAATTCCCCCCCCCGCCCTCCTTAACTAAAGTTAGTTAAAGCCTTATGTTAGCTTAACTAATAAGTTAGTTCAACTACTTTAACCAATTCTAAATTGTTAAAAGTTGAACTAAGGGGAGGAACAAGAGGAGGATAGAAGACAAATCATGCTAAGGTTTTCTCTTTGAGTTTATGTTGATATAATTTAGTTTTCATTCATTCATATATTCATCGCAACCTAATTCTCTTTTGTGATAGCAGGGTCTTATTGTAGAAAGAAATATTCAAGGCTGAATCAAATCATTCAGACATGTTTTCTTCAGAGGCATTGATCTATATTTGATAATCTGTGTAGACTTGTCTATTTATGAATCAATTCTCATGACTGATAAAGGCTATTGTGTATAGTCAAGTGGGAAACAATCTGTGGCAAGATGATCCATCTTTTAGAGTTCAGTTTTGGTTTTCTGTCAGAGGTCCTTTTGTATGTTCCATCGGGATTTCTAAGTTTGACTTTTGTCCAAGATTTTTGTGTGAATTTTTGTAAAGACAATGACTCTTTGGTAAATTGGAATGAAATAAAGGATTTCTTTATGTCTCATATATCTTGAGTAGCATCTTGGTGTCTTTACTTTTTTTCTTACATTTATTTCAACAACTGATATGTTCATAAAAATACATAAAAAGTGAATTTCTAGCAAGCTTTTGTTGATAAAAGACTATCCTAAGCACTTGTAATTAATATTTGTGAGTTAGGATATACATTTTTGTTGGCTATAAACATAGGGTGATATTCCCATCTACTTTCCTTTAGCCAAGTAAAGTCTAAAAATGCTTGAGTAAAATCAATTCATATATTTTCCTCAACAAGACTCACCATTAATAGTCTTGTAGTATAGTTTGGGATCAACAACACTTTTTCTTAATCCCAAACTCATCAGGTGTTGATAAATCCTCACATAGAAAGATTGAGGTTCCTTCTTGAGTCCATATAGGGATTTCTTCAACCTGCACACATGAGACTCCTTCTCATGTATCATGAAACCATTTGGTTTCTTGATGTATACTTCTTCCTTGATATCTCCATTTAGAAAGGTTGTATTCATATCCATATGCTGTAGTTTCCAACCCATGGATGCAGGAAGGGAAATAATCTTCCAGATAGAAGTGTATCAAGAAATAGGAGAAAATTTCTCCTCGTAATCTGTTGCCTCCACCTGAGAGAATCCTCTAGAAACAAATCTCACTTTGTGCTTCTTTATGCTCCCATCAGTTGTGTGTTTGATATTGTATATCCACTTGGAAGTCACAACTGAATTTCCCTCAATTATATGAGCATTGTATACTCACAACTACTTCCAAGGATTCATAATATGGTGGTTATCTCACATATTCCTTCTTCAATGACAATCCATTAATCTATGTGTCCAAAGGCATAGATATCTACGGCGGTAATTTCCATGGGACACCATGTTTAAAAACCAAATCTCATTTTCCCTTAGTCCTTGAAGCTTGTCTTCTATTACTACAACAATGGTTTTCCTTCCAATCTTAGTGGTGGCCCTAATCCTAACTTGGAATATATTCTAGAAAAGAATATGACATGGTTAGCTCCAAAAATTTCAAGAATACAAACATAGAAGAAGAAGGAGGGCTCACAAATCTCTGGAAAGAGGTTTGAGATCTCTCCCTGGGATCGGGCCCCAATGTGAACGTCTTCACATTCCACCTTCCTCTCTCCAACTTATCAGAGATTTTGTAATACCCAACAATCCCTACATCATCACCATTGGGATCCAACACTAGCCCGCTCTCACCAAATGGACCAACGCCTATCTCACCTCCCTCCTAAAAATCTAGATCGTGAGTATCCACTTCACCCAAAATGGCCGAGCAAATTCCATTGCAAAACCCACCATACATAGTGATTCTTTCTTTTTTCCTTCCCACATTGAACGCATGTCATTCCTTACAGTACATCACGGGTTTGAAACACCAAGAGTGGGGCACTTTGGCCTATGCATAAGAGAAGAATGGTTGTTTCAAGTCATAATACTTCTTTGTTTGTAGAGTATGTCGATACGGATATTCCTTGGGCCACCAAGGCTCTCGTTTCGAAACTCAAAGCCGTGAATACCTAGATAGGAAACGAGAGAGCCACTACCTTGTTTCTTAAAGATCGCTATGAGGATTTGTATGTTGTTGTGTTTGGAGAAAAAAAAATTCTTCTCTTTCCTCAAACGTGTTGAACCCTGATCGTCCAGGAATACTTTAGAGTATATGGAACAAATAGCTGCATTTCTCAACAGTAAACAAGCGCAACGGAAATTTGCATCCTTGGTCCATAATGATACATCGCACAAACCCTGATCTCTCGTGAATCTGTCCTCTAGAATGTGGTGCACCATCACAAATTTCCAATGCTTGCACTACCATCGATTCACTCTCACCTACCCAACCTAGGTACATGACCATCATCCCATCTTCAATCACGCTCAAATTCTCCCTTTACAATTCTAAAAAAGTAGACATGATTGTCTCGAAGGCATCACACTTGAATCCATACATATTCATCAAATGGATGGACAAACAACACATTATTGAAAACAAAACAACAACCATCTAATTTTCATGGGCCCTCAGATGAGGGAGTCAAGCCCAATCCTTCTCTGATACCATGTTGATTTCTCTATATAAGATGATATATGAAAGATTTTTTATTACAATGATGAGTGTTCCATATATAGAGAACATATGGTGACCATTCATGAAAG
Source organism: Picea sitchensis (assembly GCA_010110895.2). Lineage (NCBI taxonomy): Eukaryota > Viridiplantae > Streptophyta > Pinopsida > Pinales > Pinaceae > Picea > Picea sitchensis. Next base: position 300,106 of record SNQJ01S0005586.1, read on the forward strand.
GATGCATCCCTTGGATAATAAATAACTATTTATTATTACTTATTATTTATATTATTTAATAAGCAATAATTGTATTAATAATTATTAATCTAGGAGAATGTCTTCTTGATGTTTTCCAAACATCAACAATGGGTACTTATTCTTCATAGTCATTTTATTCAGTTATCTATAGTCAATGAACAATATAAGTGTGACATCCTTATTTTTAATAAATAAGGTAGGTGCTCCTCAAGGAGACACACTAGGCCTTATGTATCCTTTATCTAACATTTCTTTAAGCTATAGTTTAAGTTACACCAACTATGGTGTGTTCATTCTATACGGAGATCTAGACATTGGTATTTCTCTTGACATGAGTTCAATTGAAAAATCAATGTCCCTCTTGGGGGGTAACACCAATATCTCTTCTAGAAACACATATTTTTACTCCATTAACACCGGCTTATCTTCAATACTAGTCTTATTGTCTTCAACTGATTCTAGCACTTGTATGGAATATAAGGGGAATCCTTTCTACAACAATTATTTACTTGTAGTGTTGAAATATTTCTATCAAATATAGGTTTCTACACCCCTTGTAAGGTTATTTTCTTTCATTACTCATATTCACACTCAAATTTCTTATTATAATAGTCTAGTTTGGATTTATGAGTAGCCATCCAATCCATGCCAATCAGGAAAACCATATGACCTGAATGGAAGTATATTTAGGACTACTTGTGTGGGCATCCCATTCATGTCAAATTGGAATTCTTTAATAACTTCAGTTACCTTCCTTTTGGTTCATGTGGCTAGTTGTACCATCCATGAATTCTTATGCTTTTCCTTCTGTAAAACACATGCTTCAACATCTTGTGGAGAAATGTAACTCAAATTAGATCCAAGGTCAATTAAAATTGAAATAGGACGGTTGGAAAGTTTACCTTCTATTTCCACCACTGAAGCTTGGTGATCTGCTTGTTGATTCTCAAACATTGCATAGATTTGTGGGACGCTCTTGGCCAAATCATTGACTATATTGGCTTCTTGGACATTATAGACCCTTCTATTATTATGTTGTCTATGAGAGCAGTCCCTCAACAAGTGCTCTTCTCCACACCCCCAAAATATTAGTGGCCCTTTCTTTGGGTCTTCAGTCTTTTCTATTGTTGTTCCAGAAGTCTTATTCTCACTTTGGGTGGGAAAATTATTGTATTGTGCACTTCCGGTTGAAAAATGTGACTAGGTATTTCTTCCATAATTTTTAAATATTTAGGATTTGACTCCTTTCCTCTTGAGTCCCATATTGAATTTTTTATTCCACACCTTATTTTTCTCCATCTTAGGTGTGGATTGCTCCTAGCAACACTTTTCCTTTCTTATGGTGTCTTCAAGTGTTTTGGGTTCATCAGATTCAATCCAATCTTGGAAAGACCATGGAATCCCACTGAGAAAATGTTGCATATTCACTTTCTCATCCCTGATGTAAGGTACATACCTCATCAACTCAAGAAATTTGTTCACATAATTTTCCGTACTGAGCCTTCCCAACTTGAGTTCATGAAACTCCATTATATTTCCATCATATTACCTCTTATATATGTAATTTGTCCTGAAGCATTCCTCAAATTTCTTCCAAGTTAACTTTCTCTCATGGATACTTGTTACTTTTTTAGGATCCTCCCACCAAATCGATGTTTTTCCATTCAGGTTAAATATGGATACTCTAGACTTCATGTTATTAAAGTGGTCATGCACCCTAAATTTTTTATTTAGTCACAATAACCATGCCTCTACTTCTTCCCCTTTTTTGATTTCTTCATCAAAATTAGGTGGCTTAGCCTTCTTGAATTCTTTGGGTATGAAACTCTTTGAATGATTCTTCCACTTCCTCTTTCCTTGAGACTAAAAAAGAACCTCATCACTAGACAATTCCTTTGAGATTTGTGTCTTCTCACTAGGGGGTTTCATGGATGAATCCTTGCTGGATGCATCCCTCTTGGCACCTTGTTGTTCCTTCTTCAAGGTAATTTTCCATGTATTATTGTTTGTTGGACTATGCTTTTGAAATTCTGGTGGTCTTTGTGTCTTCTTGGACTGAGCCCTCTCAATATCACTAGTTGTTGGTCCATGTTGCAACTATCTTTGGATATTGGATAGGCTTTGCAACAATATTGAATTTAATTCAGTTTTATTTTTTTTTCTCTGATGAGCCTTTCATTATCATCCTTAAATATTTTAATCTCAACCATTAAACTCTTTACAATTTATGCTAAGTTTGGAGGAGTTTCCACCATCCTCATATCATCTGACTCTTCTTATATATTATGGGAAGTCTCTTCCATCCTAGGATAGGTTACCATTTATCTTATTGTTGTGACTTCTTATGTGATAAAACAACCACTA
>SNQJ01S0005587.1:71789-116031 GCA_010110895.2 Picea sitchensis
AGTTGGAGGTCAATGGTACGTAGTATGGGCGAAGAACATAGTCAAAACCGGGGACCAACAACCCTCATGGGGTGCTAGCACTCTAGCCTCATCTCTATCCAAATGGGAAATCAGTTCATGAGACATTCGTCGAAAATACCTCATCATCCCAACCACATCACCCACCGCTATCTGCTCCTTCCCGACAACCTGTTTGTCTCCCTAGGGGTTAGACCCCTCATGCATGGAAGCTACTGGAGACATCGTGCCTCCTCCCCTAGAACCCCATTTTCTGCCTCCGCGACGCCCTCTAACCATGATTACTTGCATGAATGAAAGTCAACTTAATTAGCAACATTATAATTAGACATATTATTAGTGAAATCCGTAGTGTTCCCAAGTCATGGATTGAACCCGCTCTGATACCATATGTAAAGACCCCAATTGTTATGATTACTGGTGAAGCAAAAGTGCAATTTTATTTTATTTTTATTTTAAACATGAAGGCAATGACAACAATGATTGAACCCCACAACTTGACGACGAACACCCATATGCATATTAGGCAACAGACAACTACGACTCAACACACTAGCACAATGAGCAACTGGCTGAACATGCATGAATAAAAAGAAGGAAATGACTACCTGCATGACACAACATGACAACGCCTACAAGCTAAGGAAAACATCCACAATCATGACACATCGGCCTTGATGGCGAGTCACTATAGCCTCTATGGTATGCAAATCCAAATGCATGAAGGCATTACATCCCAAGCACCCACAACAACTACAATGAACAAATCCCACAATGAGTAGCACATAATCTGGCCAAGTTATAATTCACTGCTATCCATTAGGGTGCACCATGATCCCCTCATCAGGAATCGTGTCGTCCCCCGGTTATAGGCGTGAAAATAACCCTGGTGCAACATAACCTATTTGGACCAAGGACTCAAGAAAAATCCAATGTGCTAGGAGCCGAAATAACGGACGAGACTACATCCACGCCCCTAAGCAACAGGTCGACAAGATGTAAGAAGATGTCATTCAAAAATTTCGCAAGCTATTACCCGACTTCGCCAACAAACGAAAAACCATTATCTTTTCAACAAGATGTCGAAGAGTGAAGGAGTGAACTATTATCAAGTTACTATGGTCATAAATTTTATTATAAGGTGAACTAAATTAGGCACTTAACAACATCAAATACGTTGATTAACAATTACCCACTATCCATTAAAATAAGTGAACTATTGATCTACGTTGCTTATAAAATAAACGCCTTTGTTTTCTGAATTAACAAGTCTAAATTAATCAATATTAACAATATATATAATCGTTGTCTCAATAACCGAGTGAGTCAAATGTGTTGCTAGCGTGTGATTAACAATATTAACAAGTCTAAATTAACAATATTATCAATACATAACAATATTACAATTCAACAATATTAACAAGATTCACAATATATAACAATATTACAATATCAACAATATTAACAAGATTMACAATATATAACAATATTACAATATCAACAATATTAACAAGATTAACAATATATAACAATATTACCATATCAACAATATTAACAAGATTAACAAGATTAACAATCTATAACAATATTACAATATCAACAATATTAACAAGATTAACAATATATAACAATATTACCATATCAACAATATTAACAAGATTAACAAGATTAACAATATATAACAATATTACAATATCAACAATATTAACAATATTAACAAGACTAAATTAACAATAACCACAATATGTATGAATCGTTGGCAATCTATTCGTTGTCACAAGGGGTTACTGTGTTTACTGAATTGTTTCCAACCATCCATAAATGCACGTTTGTTGGCATGCCCAATAAAGGCAAGGTCATTTTTCATTAAATACTCTGCAAGGATATCTCGCTGTCAACCTGGAAGGCTATCTATTAAAAGTTACTGCCAAAGATATGCTAACCATCAATAATCATTTAAGGAATTTGTATTGTAGACATCATTTTACTCCAGGGATTGTGGCTAATTCCTTTAAAACGAATATAAAATCGTTGAGTAAAAGGATTCAATTCACATCATTCAAGGGTGAATTGCGTTGAGTTTAAAATAAGAAAACACACACATTAAAGCGCACCAAGCGTACATTAAAAACGCCACATTCAAAACACACCCACATACATAGCAATTATGCCCCGAATACTTAGTAAAAACACCTCATTTACATAGCAAACCACCACTAATGGCGTGACATGGGTGCTATCTAAGGGTTACGAAACTCCTTGAGAAAGCAAGACAAAAATCATGGACTAGATAAGTCCAGAAATCGTTGTCTCTACAATACCACTTCGCCATCTCAAAGTTACTAAATCTCTATGTGATTAATACCAAATCGTGGTCTACAAAGGTTGATACCATAGTCCATTAAAATTCTTGTATGGCGGGGTTGAATTTATTATACCACTATAATTCTATTAAGTTGTTGCCTACAAAAATGAGACGGTATCTAATAATATGTGCGCTATCAATATTAAGGTTAAGGCACAACCATAGATAAGGATCGCTCTCAGAAAGTGAATATGGAGTTGTTGTCCATTAATGGATTTAACCAATATAAAAGAAATGGATATTGTTGTCGTTTCATCCAGGAGTTAACCCATTCGATGTCTAAAAACATGATTGTCTTGTAATCCATAAATCAACAATATCTCTATAAAATTGAAAATTGCTAACATAAATCAATATAGGGATATAATGCCATCTTTGAATCGATATTATTAAATTTATCACAAGGGATACTTTGCATATAAATTTCACTGTAGCAGAAATTTGATGTCTATCATTAATATGATATTGTTCTCCAAAAATCATGATGATGCTGTTAATATTGATGAATTCGCTGTCATACCTAGCACAAGAAATAAATCGATGTCCAACACAGAGAAAACTAAGGGTAATGAAATGCAGTCCAAGGTGATCATCGCAGAGAATTTTTTTTTTAAGTGTAACTGTACAAATTCAGTGAGTGTATAGGTAAAACGTAGAGCAAAAGAAGGTAATAAAACACAGAGTTAAACATGTTGAAACACAGTTAAAAATGTTGAGACGCAGTATGAATATATGTTGATACACAGCCTAAGTATGTTGAGATTTTACCAATCAAGATTTTGTTGAGTTTAACATCTAGTTCGCTATCAATAAAAGGTAGGGAAAACGTTKCCATGAAGATTCAACTCTGTCATAAGATATAAAAGAAAACGTTGTCCAAAGAAGGGTAAATTAGCARTCTAAAAATGTATAAACCAAGGGTAAAGTTGCAGGGTAAAATTCATCATTAAAAAGTAATAATTTGCAGAGGAAAATGGTAGGCCAGATCWGTTAAAYGTAAGGTAACATCACCTTCAAATATATTAAAATGCAGAGGGAAAATCCCAGTGGAATGTATCGAAAGGAAKTCCATATATAATAAGAAATGTGGTCATTAAAATCACAGAGAACAAAGATGAATCAATACACAGAGATATCCAAATGCAAGAAGGCGCAAGATAATCAATCAACCAGGAACAATCAACAGGGGTAGACAGTTGGGAAAGTTACCCTTCGCTCATCATCCATGCACAGAAAAGAAGGGAATTAGGATCTATAGGTCTATTAACATTGAAGTGACGATCGTCGATCTGGCCCCTGGCCGACTGCTCAGGTGTGGACTAATGATCTAGGGATGAGGTTGAAGGATAAAGAACAATCTCTTCATGATAGTCATTAAAACAAACAGAAACATCATAGCAATCAGGGATCGGTTGCCAAGGGAATCAATTCAATGCAACAAGCGTAATGCTATGACGCCTTTAAGTTCTCGATCAAAAAAGTTGAGTAAACACATTTTTATACAATAACAGTACAGTAATGGTAGAGCAAGATCAAAATTAATCTACCATTCAAAATAAAGGCATGTGTACCGTAGCCCCAGGTGACAGCTCTGAGTCGTTGTCTCGCATGCTCCATCCAGCTCCCGCTTGTTGACTGATGTGACTTCACCAGTACCTCCCAGCCAACGTTAGGGGTACTCTTCTTCCCCCTTATCCCCCCGAGGTGCAAAGCGGACACGCACTCTAAACCAAAGAACAACTAGAAACCAGCTTTCCTCCCAAGATCGAGCTACCACTCATTACCCGAGTTGGGTATCCCAACTCCCACAAGATAATTCAGTGAAGACAAAAATTCTGCAGCGTGATGTCACACATGAATAATAGAGATCCATACTCCTCCTCCTCCATCCTTTATATAGAGTTTCTAAGTGATTTCTTTCCCAAATTCCCATTTAATTTATTTTCAATAATTTAATTCTGAAAAAACCTCCCCCTTACACATGTCACCCATCCCCTTAGTTGCAGCAAAAATTAATTTCATTAATTATTTAATTACTCCTATTTCCCTCACCCACCTAAAATCATTACTAAAATCTCTCCTAGGTGTCCCCATATTCCCTTACACATTTTAATGACTTACGCCCTTTCTAAATTCCTAGTTGAGTTCAATTTAGAAAATTCTTAAAGGCAAGTTTCCTTACTAAGTTAGTCATTCTGCTTTTTCCTTAGGTTTCCCTTTTTCTTTATTTTTCCCCATTTTTCCCTTAGTTTCCTAATTCTTTTAAGTTTCCCTCTTTTCCCTTTTTATCCAAAATTCAAATTAGCAAGTGTAGGAAAATTACCTTCTACCCCTTTTTTCTTTTTAATTAATAATTTTAATTAGCATATGTAACAAAACAATAATTTCCTTTTTTTTTTTAAATTTAATCCCCAAAAGTAATTTGATTTTTATAAATTAATTGAATTTCTTACCCCCTTGTCATCACATGTTTAATGATGCTTATTATATATATATATATAGATATAGATATAGATATAGATATTTACAACAATATCACTTAGACCTAGATTTTATTTTCCTAGGCTGGGTGAAACTTTTATTAGGGAAATTGTTTTTTAAACCTTTATTATCACATCATTCATTCTAAGGCCATCTAGGTTTATTCACTTATTATTTAACAATGCAGCGTTCCCTTCAGGATGCCCTACATTCTCCAAGGGTGCCACTCGCCTCTTTCCATTTTTTCTCGCACAACGTGCCCTTCAGGACACACTACGTGCTCCAAGGGTACCACTCGCCTCTTGACTGACTTGATAGAAATAAAAAACCCTTGGAGTCAATACTTCACTAGGTGATCTTGTGGGAGACTTAGGGCCTCAAAGAAAAAAGGCCTCTGCCTTATTGTGCACCCCTTAGAATCATCGTGAGAGACTGTCGCAGTCTACCCTCATGACATCGTGGGTCTTCTCGAACTAGGTAATCGTTAACCTACAGTTCAAGCCACGGTGGGAGTGCTAGTAGGCTATGGCAGGGTTGTTGTCCACACCTTTCCCTCAATGTCTCTGGTTGTCATGCGTGACCCCTCTACTCCACATGTGAGTCTAGTCGGCAAGATATCATCAACCAACATCATCAACGAATCATGTCAGAAATAAAATCAATCATCATAACATCTAATCAGATGTGAATATGCCATATCAACAAAAATAAAACCCTAATAGTCCACTCCATGAGTCAATTCGAAGTCCAAGGGGTTTCATCGATACCTCTGCATCCTCGAGGTCCAAATTCCTGCACACTTAGGATAACCCAGTCAATAGCACTTGTCTATGTAAATACACAAAATAACATATAATCACATCAATAATGCCTCATAATCATAATCAACGACCAATAGTTTAATACTCTGGATCACTTGCAAGCAAGTTTCCTCAAATAATAAGTTCGCTAAGTGTGCGCAAGAGAGGGATGTTACATACACCCCCTCTTAGTCTAAACTTCGTCCTGAAGTTTCACAGTATATAAGTGTCGAAATAATGTGTATCATAGTATCATAAGTCTATCTATCAAACAAAAATGGAAACTGTTGGTGCATATCATAAGCGTCCTCCCAGGTCGACGAGTGTGGACTATAGTTGTCCCACTGGACCTTGACCTGATCCATTGTTCGACATCGTAGTTGTCAAATGTGATGATCCAGGATGCGGATTGTCTCAGCCATGAGTGCACCCTCATACAATACCTAACGTCTCAATCACATTCAAATGATGCTCTTTCTTGCGGTTATTCACCGCTGCATGAATCCGATGGGCCTTGCCCAAATCTCCCACAGTAGTGGGTCTGGCTGATCCAGATGCTCTATTCCTCTCCACTGGACAGTCACGTTAGTAGTGTGGATCCCCACAAGTCCGACACCCCTTCTTTGGTATAGTACTCCTGGTACCCAAAGTAGAAGTTGACATCCCACCGGCCTGGAATCTTGGTCTGTTCTATTGAACAAGCCTAAACTGTTGTTGTCGCATTCGACGTTGCTGCTAATGTTGTTGTCCTAAGCAAGGAGTCTTCTACTAAGGCGTTGGTCACTGAGGTGTAGTGAAAGTGGATCCTCTCTGGAAGCCAAGATATCCTAGCATATGTCTGGTTGGTGTATGATGTTGTTGCACACGAGATGACATGTCTCTGTTGGTCTCCTTGGAGTCCTTCTTTGACCCCTGCTGATAAGCTTCTCCTCTGCTATGAGGGCCTTCTGGATGAAAACATGCAAGGTCTGAGGCATCATAATCCTAACCTTTGTACGTTTTTTGACATTAAGGATGAACAAGAAACTTTTGACCTTAAGTTTCTCGGTATTAATATGTGGGGCATACCAAAGCAACTCCATAAAATGGGCCTTGTACTCGAGAACTATACAACCACCCTATCTCAAGGCATTGAACTCGTTCATCTTATGCTCAATGAATTCCTCTGATAGGTACCTCTCTCGGAACCGTTCCTCAAACAGTTCCCATGACACATCTTCGACGACCATGTTCAATTGTGGTAGGAGCGTCTTCCGCCATAGAAGAGCAGTCCCCTTCAGTTGAAAGACCGCCATGCAGACCTTCATGTTGGAGGTATAGTCATGAAGTGAAAATCACATAGCCATATTCTCCAGCCATGCCTCGGTAGTAACACCGTCTGGGGCACCAAATAACTCAGGAAATTTGACCTTCTCGAGTTCACGGTGAATGCTACTAGTATCGACTAGAGCGTGTGGTGGATGCACAAGGGGTGTCGGCGCCCTGGCCTCATCTTTGTCCAAATGGTTGATCAGTGCCTCAGACATCCACTGAAAATACCTCATTAACCCAACCAAATCATCCACCGCTATTTTCTCCTTCCCGACAACATGTTCATCTCCCTAGGGGTTAGACCCCTCAGGCGTGGATGCTACTAGAGGTGTTGCGCCTCCTCCCCTGGCACCACGTCGTCTGCCTCCATGAAACCCTCTAACCATGATTACCTGCATGAATACAAGTCAACTTAATTAGAAATATTATAATCAAACATCTTATCAACGAAATCTGTAGTGTTCCCAAGTCGCAGGTTGAACCCTCTCTGATACCATATGTAAAGACCCCAATCTTTATGACTACTGGCGAAGCAAAAGTGATTTTTTTTTTTTGTTTTTTTTAAACAAGAAGGCAATGAAAACAATGATTGAGCCCCACAACCTGACATCGAACACCTGTATGCAGATCAGGCAACCAAAAACTATGAATCAACGCACTAGCACAGCGAGAAACGAGTTGAACATGCATGAATAAAAATAAGAAAACGACTACGGGCCCAACACAAGATAACAATGCCTATGATATAAGGACAACATCCATAATCCCAACACATTGGCCTCGACAACGAGTCACTAGAGCCTCTATGGTACGCAAATTCAAGTGCATGAATGCGTTACATCCAAAGCACCCACAACAACTACAACGAACAAATCCCACAGCGGGTATTATAGAATCTGACCAAGTTATAATTCGCCACTATCCATTAGGGCACGCCATGATCCCCTCATCAGGAATCGTGTTGTCCCCCGATGATAGGCGCAAAAATAACCCTAGCACAACATAACCTATCTAGACCAAGGAATCAAGAAAAATCCAATGCGCTAGGAGCCGAAATAACTGGCAAGGAGACTACACCCACACCCCCAAGCAACACGTCGACAAGACGCAAGAAGACGTCATTCATAAATTTTGCAAGCTATTACCTGACTTCGCCAACAAACCAAAAACCATGATTTGTTAAGAAAGATGTCAAAGAGTGAAGGAGTGAACTATTATCAAGTTACTATGGTCATAAATGTTATTATAAGGTGAACTATATTAAGAACTTAACAACATCAAATATGTTTATTAACAATTACGCACTGTCCATTACAATAAGTGAACTATTGATCTACGCTGCTTATAAAATAAACGCCTTTGTTGTCTTAATTAAAAAGTCTAAATTAATCAATATTAACAATATATATAATCATTGTCTCAATAACCGAGTGATTCAAATGCGTCGATGGTGTGTGATTAACAATATTAACAAGTCCTGAGATTCAAAATATTATGCAAGTATCTTGGAGTAGTCTAGACTGAACTTTAGGGTTTCTTCATGCTTGACTCTGCAACATCAGTTATGAACCTTCTCTGACTCCTTTGGTACATGTTGACTGAGTCAACCTTGTTGCATTGACTACCTCAGAAGAATGGGATAAGAAGGGGGGCTGAAATCCCCCTCCTACCGAAATGTTTCTGCCAACGATCTAGAAAACTTGCGAGCGCGTCGACCATCCTTTGATCCACCATCGCACTTATGAGATAAATACATCCAAGAAGAGATGGAAATAAGAAAATAATTGAACATGAAGGCTGATTCCTCGCATCCAAAAGAAAATCGGGTCTGGATATCCGGTAAATGCATCTCCCAAGCCCCGGTTGCACCTAGGTACATCATCAAAACCACCAGGATATGGGAGCATATGTAGTTCATGCAAGACCATGCCCTCATAGGAAAATGCCTAGGTCTTTGGCCCATAGAAAAAGACCTAGCTCGCTGGATCAAGGTGTGGTGGAACCCCAAGGGAGACTATGAGCTTCAACCACGCTCTAAAGGTTTCTTTACAATAATATTATACAACCTGAAGGACATGAACAAGATCTTTGAAGGGGGGCCATATTTATACAACACAGTTTGCCTCTACCTACATTTTTGGATAGATCTCTTCTGCCTAGAAAAGGAAAACTTCTCATATGCACCGGTATGGATTCATCTTTATTCCCTACCCCAAGAGTTCTGGTTAGAGGAAATTTTACTGGGCATAGGCAACACCCTGGGTAAATATGTCAAATCTTCCAAAGCTACCAAACAAAGAAAATACACCTCTTATGCTAGGATATGTGTCTATATGAAAATATCCAAATCTCTACCAGGCACAGTTACTTTAGAATACCAAGATGAGGAATGGGCCCAAACCATAGACTATGAACACATCCCTTTCACATGTCAAAAATGCCATGAAAATGGACACCTTTTCAGAGACTGCCCTCTCAATGCCCCCCCCCCAAGAAGGAAGCTGAAGAGAAACCAAAGGAAGGATTTACTCAGGTTCAACATCGAAGGAGACAAGAACAAAAGAATCCCACAACCATCAATGGAAAAAATAACCCAACTAATAACTCTTTTGAAGCCCTCAACTGCCTCCCAAAAGCAGAAGAGGTGGAAAACCCCACAAGACCGCGGGGAAAATTCCCAACAAGTACAAAGAATATCAGTTGGCACAAAAGCATCAAACCCTATCAAACCAAGAATATCCACAGAATCACCCAGTCTCAAGGATAGAACCAGAAAGAGAGGAAGATAAAATCATGGAAATGGATGAGAAGGACCTAGCAGAAATCGACCTAGACAGTTTAGAAGAAGCACTCAACAAAAAGGATCGCCAAACCCTACTAGAGGACCAACTCAGGAAAGTCTACAAAGTATTTATGGACTCATCAGCAAGGGATACATCTAGGTTGGGCATCATCGTAAACCCAAACCAAGATCCAAGAAAACACCCAAAAGAAAACAAACGAAGGGGAAAAAAATCGACTCATCAACTAACAAAGGAGGGGGGGAACTATATGATCAACTCAGGACAGATTCATAGGCTCTCAAAGAGATCCTTTTCCTTCCCACAAAATTTTTAACTATGAAGATATCACCTGGAATATCAGAGGCCTAAATGGAAGATCCAAACAAAGGATTCTTCGAAACTACATCAAAATGGAAGACCCTGATATATTCATGATTCAAGAGACAAAATGTGCAAGGAAATCTCCAAAAGATATCATCAAAAGATGTTGGTGCAACTACAAATCCTATCAAACAGACTCAAAAGGGGCTTCAGGAGGCCTGGCCATCCTTTTGAATCCTGCTATAGTCATCCTCAATCAAAGCCTCTCCACTCCATGCACCATCACAGTGCACTGCAGAGCCATTGGTTCGAACAAGGAAGGAATGATCACAAATTCCTATGGTTTACATATCATACAAGACAAACACCTATTTCTTCAGAGCTTGGATTATTTAGTATCCTTAGCGGAGGGAAAGAAATGGATAATAGGAGGCGACTTCAACATGATTCTCATGCTGGAGGAAAATCAAGGGGGGGGGATGTGCCTGAAGCAGGATAGCACTAAATTACAGGAATGCATAGAGAACCGTAGACTGGTAGACATTGAGAATAGAAATGACACTTACACCTGGACCAACAAAAGATCAGGAAACCACCAAATAGCTTGCAGGCTTGACCGTTTCCTCATCTCGGAAAATCTATTCTTGGAAGGCCCCCTAGTAGAATACAACATCCTCCCAAAGGCAAATTCGGACCACTGGTTGGTTTAACTTTGGGTTGACACTATTTCCACCCCAAGCTTAAACCCTTCAAATTTGAAATTTTTTGGCTCTCCCATTTAGACTTCCAGGAGTTGGCCCGTCACTGGTGGAGCACTGAAAAAACACATATGGGAACCAAAATGTATTTCTTCCAGAAAAAAACTCAAACACTTTAAACAACAGGTATGTAAATGGAACAAAGAGGTCTTTGGGAACATTTTTCAGGAGAGGAAATTACTGGAACAAAAACTTGAGAACCTCCAAGAACAATTCATTCAAGCAGGATACACAATCACCCAACAACAGGAGGAAAATTAGCTCAAAAGGAAACTAAAAGAAAGGCACAAGCAAGAAGAGATCCCATGGAGATAGAAATCTAGGGTTCAATGGCTCAAAGAAGGAGAGAATAACACCAAATTCTTCCATCATTCTATGATCAACAAATGCATTATCAATCGCATCACAAAGCTGGAAGACTCGCAAGGCACCACCCTGTTAAATCATCAGGAAATAATGCATGAGCTGACAAATTTCTACAAGGATCTCCTCTCCGAACCCGAGGTGGATCACACCTCAACAATAGAGTAGGTGGTCCAAAAAATCCCAACTATAATCACCCAGGAACATAATGAGGCTCTCATGACACCAATAACGTAAGCAGAAGTGGATCAGGCTATTCAGGAGTTACCTACAAGAAAGGCTCCAGGTCTAGATGGTTTCACAACAAAATTCTTCCACTCTTGTTGGCCAATGTTAAGGGAGGAGGTGTGGAAACTGATAGAGGAATCAAACAGCTCTGGAAAAGTCCTTCTAGCACTAAATTCCACTTTCCTCACCCTAATACCCAAAGAATAAAGAGTTGCAAAATCGAGGAACTTCAGACCCATAGCTCTTTGCAACATGATCTACAAAATTATTTCCAAGGTCATAGCTCTAAGACTCAAGCCTATTCTACCCATCATCATCTCTAAGGAGCAATCAGGATACATCGAAGGAAGGAAAATAATGGATAGTGTCATTGTTTTCCATGAAATCATTCACTCGCTCAAAATCACCCACACTCCAGGTATGCTTCTAAAACTTGACCTTTCAAAATATTTTGATAAATTAAGCTGGAAATATATGAAAGCGCTTCTATCAGCTTTTGGTTTCGACAGAGATTGGATCTCCTGGATAATGAACCTCATATACTCAACCTTCTTCTCAATCCTCGTCAATGGTGTCCCCTCTCAACCCTTCTCCCCCTCAAGAGGGATAAGGCAAGGATACCCTCTTCCCCCTTTTCTTTTTTTCATAATGGATGAAGGTCTAGGATGCTATATCAAGACCTCAATTCAAAATCGTTCCCTCCAAGGCCTCCCTCTTCACAGATTAGAACTGACAGCCTCCCATAGCCAATTTTTTTACGGCATGCTACTAATGAATACCCCCACCACACAAGAATCAATAAAACTACGCTCCATCCTCTCTGATTTCAGTGAAGCCTCTATCACCACCTTTAATCTGACAAAATCACAACTCTTCTTTTTCAATACTCCTTTGGAAATCCAACATCACCTTTCTCAAATTATGAACACCCCTGTCTACACTCTGACCTCTTTCTACCTGGGAATCCCTCTCTCTGACTCAGCAGCCAAAAACTTCTCATGGGACTCCCTCCTACTCTCCATCACCAATTGTCTCAACAAGTAGACCTTTCATTCCCTCAACCTTCCAGCTAGAATTGTTCTCTTAAAGTCAGTCCTCCAGGCCATCACATCTTACCTCTTCTCAGCCCCGGCTTCCCCCCAATCAATTATAAAGAAAATTGAAAATCTGCAAAGAAAATTTCTTTGGCATGGACATAACTCGAACAAAAAATGGGCCTTAGTCAGCTGGGACAAAGTCCACAAGCCTAAATCTTTAGGTGTTTTGGGCCTCCAGGACCCTAGTAAATTAAATAGCATCATGGGAGCAAGAATTTGGTGGAGATGGCTCAAAAATCCAACAAAGCTTTAGGGAAAACTCTGGAAATGAAAATATGCCCCAAATACACACCAAAGTCAACTTATAAGAATGCAAGAGCAAATTCAGGGCTCCAACATCTGAAATGCGGCTTGGAAAAATCGACCAGTCATACAGGAACATGCTTTCTGGGAAGTCTGCAATGGTCAGAGTGCCCTATTTTGGATGGATTCCTAGCAGCAAATGCCACCCCTTCGATTGGAAGAAAATCTACAATCCTACAAAAATCACATTCAAGATCTTGCCACTCTCAAAGTGGAAGATCTGTGGACAAAAACCCCGAGAAACTCTCCCTGGTGAAGCTAGAAATAAACTCATCATGAACTCCAAGTTGCAATGAATTGTGACCTGCAACAATGGAAACAAGAAACAACCCAAAGGTGAATCAGGAAAATCACAAACCCAAACATTCTCAAATGAGGATACACACCTCATGGGAGCTTCACTCTCAAGGAAGGATACACCCTATGGGAGAATTTCCATAACCTTCAGAAGTACAACATCTGGACAAAAATATGGAAATCAAAACTCTCACCCAAAATCTCTACTTTCCTCTGGCTTCTACTACAGAACAAGATCTTAATATGGGACAATCTCTAGAAATGAGGTTTCATTGGCCCCTCGATCTACCATCTCTGTCATCTCCAGGAAGAAACCATGGAGCACCTCCTAAATAACTATCTACTCAGTGAGAACATCTAGAACCAAGCCACTAAGCTCATGAGAAGAACCAATCGAGTTAAAAATAACATCATTAGCACCATCAAGGAGTGGGGCTCCGATCCCTTCAAAAGTCCTATCTTGAACAGAGCTTGGAAACTCTTACCATGCTTCATAGTGTGGCAAATATGGAAAGAGAGGAACAAAAGAATATTTCACTCTCATCCCTCTCATCATACCCTCCTTCGAAATACCATCCTATTGCATCTCCAGAAAACTCTCCAGCTACATTCATGGTTCAAGGAAGACTTCCCCACTGACCTAGGTGAGCTCTTGATCCTCAACTCCTAGGGCTTCTCATTTTCCCACTCCACCCTTCCTCAGCAACCCCCTCTATTTTCAAAATCCCTCAATCCCTCCAAGTGGTCCCCCCCTGTTAAGCTTCCACAAGGTCAATTTTGATGGAACATCAAAAGGCAATCCAGGACACTCAGGATATGGAGCGATCATAAGAAACAGATTGGGCCAAATTCAAAGCCTAACTGTAGGAAATCTCGGATACGACACCAACAATTCAGCAGAAATACGGGGTCTCGTCAAAGGGGTGAAAATGGTTCTAGATCAAAATCTAACTTGTCTCATTATTGAAGGAGACTCAAAAATCATAATAGACTTGGAAAAACAAATACTAAATGGAAGAGAACTAGGAAAAATCACTCCCAGTTGGTGCCTCCTTGGCCCTCTTCACAGCTTCCAGGCTCTTCTTAGGCCTTCTCTAACTCTAACTCCCTCACACAATAGGCGAAGTGCAAATAAAGTTGCAGATCGACTAGCCAATACAGGAGTAGACTCGATGTATCAGATCAATCTCCAAGATCCTAGGTAGTCCCAAAGATCACCCCTCTGGCACTAGTGGGAGGACCTTGCCCAACTGGACGGCCCCAATATGAATGAGGTGCCACCATTGTCTACCTAGAATTCCTTCGAAGTCAAAAATGATATGAGGCTCAAGGTATAGGACTATCGTAAGAATCAACACAAAAGATCAACAGTTGACAAAAGACTTCAGGACCTTGGAAATCGAGAGTCGCAAGGTCGAAGGATGTTGTTTCCCAAAGTTGTGAAATCATGAAATGAGAAATTGTGATAATCAAGAATAGATCAAAAATGTTGGTACCAGAAGTGATCAGGATCGTTGATCTAGTTCCATGGATATGACACAATACAATTTCGGGATTTCAACTATCGGGAGTCCAAATATTGAAGGAAGTTATTCCCCAAAGTCGTGAAATCACAAAATGTGAAATCGCGATCAGATCAGGACCATTGGAACCAGAAGATATCTAGACCATTGATCTGGTATCATGGATATGATGCGAGGAAATTCTAGGATTTCAGCTATTGGGAGTCCAAATCTTGAAGGCAGCTACTCCCCAAAGTCACGAAATCGTGATCAAATCAGGACCGTTGGAACCAGAACAGATATGGACCGTCGATCTGGTCCCATGGATATGATGCGAGGAAATTTCAGGATTTCAGCTATCGGGAGTCCAAATCTTGAAGGCAGCCACTCCCCAAAGTCGCGAGATGTGAAATCGCGATAAGCACGATCAGATCATGATCGTTGGAGCTAGAAGAGATTTGAATTGTCGATATGGTCCCATGGACATGATGCGAGGAAATTTTGGGATTTCATCTATCGGGAGTCCAAATCTTGAAGGCAACCACTCCCCAAAGTTGTAAAATCGCGAAATGTGAAATCGCGATAATCGAGATTATATCAGGACCGTTGGCACTAGAAGATATCTGGATCGTCGATCTGGTCCCATGAAAATGACATGATGGAATTACGGGATTTCAGCTATCAGGAATCTGCAACATGAAGGAAGTTGTCTTCCCAAGTTGCGAAGTCACGAAACGCGAAATCGTGAAAAGCGAGAGAAGACCTAGACCGTTGATTCTAAGGAAATATGGACCGTTGATCTGGTCTTGATGGATTTGTTGATAGCCCTTGGCTATAAGCAGATAGGCTACAAATCTTCTTTATAAACCTTCAGATGAAATTAATATAAGGATCCACTTTTTATTCACAAAAAAAAACAATATTAACAAGTCTAAATTAACAATAATATCAATACATAACAATATTACAATATCAACAATATTAACAAGATTCACAATATATAACCATATTACAATATCAACAATATTAACAAGATTAACAAGATTAACAATATATAACAATATTACAATATCAACAATATTAACAAGATTAACAATATATAACCATATTACCATATCAACAATATTAACAAGATTTACAAGATTTACAATATATAACAATATTACAATATCAACAATATTAACAATATTAACAAGACTAAATTAACAATAACCACAATACATATTAATCATTGGCAAGCTATTCGCTATCACAAGGGGTTATTGTGTTTACTGAATTGTTGCCAACCATCCATAAATGCACACTTGTCGTCATGCCTGATAAAGGCAAGGTCGTTGTTCATTACACACTATGCAAGGAGATCTCACTGTCAACCTAGAAGGCTATCTATTAAAAGTTACTACCAAAGATATGCTAACCATCAATAATCATTTAAGGAATTTGCAGTGTAGACATCGTTTTACAACAGGGATTGTGACTAATTCCTTTAGAACAAATATAAAATCGTTGAGTAAAAGGATTCAATTCACATCATTCAAGGGTGAATTGCATTGAGTTTAAAATAAGAAAACACACACATTAAAGTACACCCAACGTACATTAAAAATGCCACATTCAAAACGCACCCAGATACACAACAATTATGCCCCCAATACTCAGTAAAAAAACCCTGTTTACACAACAAACCACCACTAATGGCACGACATGGGAGCTACCTAAGAGTTACGAAAATCTCTGAGCAAGCAAGACAAAAATCTTGGACTAGATAACTCCAGAAATCGTTGTCTCTACAATACCGCTTCATTGTCTCAAAGTTACTAAATCTCTGTGTGATTAATACCAAATCGTGGTCTAGGAAGGTTGATACCACAGTCCATTAAAATTCTTGTATGGCTGGGTTGAATTTATTATACGGTTGTCATTCTATTAAGCTGTTGCCTACAAAAATGAGACAATATCTAATAATATGTGTGATGTCAATATTAAGGTTAACACACAACCATAGATAAGGATCATTGTCGTAAAGTGAATATGGAGTCATTGTCCATTAATGGATTTAACCAATATAAAAAAAATGGATATTGTTGTCGTTTCATCCAAGATTTAACCCATTCGCTGTCAAAAAACATGACTATCTTGTAATCCAAAAATCAACAATATCACTATAAAAGTGAAAATCGCTAACATAAATCAATACAGGGATATAATGCCATCTTTGAATCGGTATCATTAAATTTATCGCAAGGGATACTTCGCATATAAATTTCACTATAGAAGAAATTCGATGTCTATCATTAATACAATATTGTTGTCCAGAAATTGTGATGATGTTGTCAATATTGATGAATTCGTTGTCATACCCAGCACAAGAAATAAATCGTTGTCCAACACGGAGCAAACTAAGCGTAATGAAATGCAATCCAAGGTGATCAACGCAGAGAAAAAAGGATTTAAGTGTAACTGTACAAATTCGACGTGTATAGGTAAAACGTAGAGCAAAAGAAAGTAATAAAGCACAGAGTTAAACATGCTGAAACATAGTCAAAAATGTTAAGGCGCAGTCTGAATATACACTGATACACAACCTAAGTAGATATTTTACCAATCAAGATTTTGCTAAGTTTAACATCTAGTTCGCTGTCTATAAAAGGTAGGGAACATGTTGTCATGAAGATTCAACTCTGTCATAAGATATAAAAGAAAACGTTGTCCAAAGAAGGGTAAATTAGCAGTCTAAAAATGTATAAACCAAGGGTAAAGTTGCAGGCTAAAATTCGTCATCAAAAAGTAATAATTTGTAGAGGAAAATCGAAGGCTATATGGGTTAAACGTAAGGTAAAATCACCTTCAACTATATTAAAGTGCAGAGGAAAAATCACAGTGGAATGTATTGAAACATAGTCCATAGATAATAAGAAACATGGTCGTTAAAGTTGCAGAGAACGAAGATGAACCAATACACAGAGGTATCCAAACACAAGAAGGTGCAAGATAATCAATCAACCAGGAACAATCAACAGGGGTAGACAGTTGGGAAAACTATCCTTCACCCATCATCCATGCACAGAAAAGTAGGGCATCAGGATCTATAGGTCTATTAATACCAAAGTGACAACCGTCGATCCGTCTCCTGGACGACTTCTCAAGCGTGGACTGATGATCTAGGGATGAGGATGAAGGATAAAGAACAATCTCTTCATGATAGTCATTAAAACAAACAGAACAATCATAACAATCAAGGATCAGTTGCGAAGGGAATCAATTCAATGAAACAAGCTTAAATCTATGACGCCTTTAAGTTATCGATCAAAAACCCTGAGTAAACACATTTTTATACAATAGCAGTACAGTAATGGTAGCACAAGATAAAAATTAATCTACCATTCAAAATAAAAGCATGCGTACTGTAGCCCTAGGTGACAACTTTGAGTCGTTGTCCGACATGCTCCATCCAGATCCCTCTTGTCGATCGATGTGACTTAACCAATACCTTTCAGCCAACGCTAGGGGTACTCTTCTTCCCCCTTAGCCCCCCAAGCTGCAAAGGGGCCACGAACTCTAAACCAAAGAACAACTAGCAACCAACTCGCCTCGTAAGGTCAAGCTACCACTCATTACCCGAGCTGGGTATCCCAACTCCCACAAGATAAGTCAGTCAAGACAAACATTCTGCATCGTAACTTTACGCATGAATAAGAGAGATCCATACTCCTCCTCCTCCATCCTTTGTATAGATTTTATAAGATATTTCTTTCCCAAACTCCCATTTAATTTATTTTCAATAATTTAATTATGAAAAAATCTCCCCCGTACACATGTCACCCATCCCCTTAGTTTCACCAAAAATTAATTTCATTAATTATTTAATTACTCCTATTTCCCTCACCCACCTAAAAGCATTCCTAAAATCGCTCCTAGGTGTCCTATTTCTCTGTTAAGCCTTAAAAAAGCATTCCTAAAATCATTCTAGGTGTCTCCATATTCCCTTACACATTTTAATTACTTACGCCCTTACTAAATTCCTAGTTGAGTTCAATTTAGAAAGTTCTTAAAGGCAAGATTCCTTACTAAGTTAGTCATTCTTCTTTTTCCTTATGTTTCCCTTTTTCTTTATGTTTCCCCGTTTTCCCCTTAGTTTCCTAATTCTTTTAAGTTTCCCTCTTTTCCCTTTTTATCTAAAACTCAAATTAGCAAGTGTAGAAAAATTACCTTTTACCCCTTTTTCTTTTTAATTAATAATTTTAATTAACATATGTAACAAAACAATCATTTCCTTTTAAAAAAAAAATTAATCCCCCAAAGTGATTTGATTTTAATAAATTAATTGAATTTCTTACCCCCTTCTCGTCACATGTTTAATGATTATTATTATTATTATTATTATATTTACCACAATATCACTTAGACCTAGATTTTATTTTCCTAGGTTGGGCGACATTTTTATTAGGGAAATTGTTTTTTAAATATTTCTTATCACATCATTCGTTCTAAGGCCATATAGGTTTATTCACTTATTAGTTAACAATGTGACGCGCCCTTCAGGATGCACTAGGTGCTCCAAGGGTGTCACTCACCTCATTTTATTTCCCTTGTGCGACGTGCTCTTCAGGATGCACTACGTGCTCAAAGGGTGTCAGTCACCTCTTTCCATTGTTTCTCATGCGACATGCCCTTTAGGATGCACTACGTGCTCCAAGGGTACCATTCGCCTCTTGACTGACTTGGTAGACATAAAAAAAACCTGGAGTCAATACTCTGCCAGGTGATCTTGTGGGAGAGTAAGGGCCTCTAAGGAATAAGGCATATGCCTTATTGCACGCCCCTTAGAATCATCGTGAGCGACTGTCGCATTATACCCTCATGACATCATGGGTATTCTTGAACTAGATAATCATTAACCTACAATTCGATCCATGGCAAGAGTTCTAGTAGGTTGTGGTAGGGTTGTTGTACACACCTCTCCCTCAACGTATCTAGTTGTCGTGCATCACCCCTCTACTCCACATGTGACTCTAGTCGACAAGCTATCATCAACCAGCATCATCAACGAATCATGTTAGAAATAAATCAAGCATCATAACATCTAATCAGATGCTCATATGTCATATCAACAACAATCAAACCCCAATAGTCCACTACTTGAATCGATCTGGAGTCTAAAGGTTTTCATCGATGCCTTTGCATCCTTGAGGTCCAAAGTCCTGCACACTCAGGAGAACCCATTCAATAGAACCTGTCTATGTAAATACACAAAATAACATATAATCACATCCATAATGCCTCATAATCATAATCAACGACCAATAGTATAATAATCTGGATCACTTGCAAGCAAGTGTCCTCAAAAAATAAGTTCACTCAATGTGCACAAGAGCGGGATGTTACAATTTGTCACAAATTATGTTTATCATGATCATTATTGAATATCTCATACAATGATGTATATTTCATGTCAAGAAAGTGTTTAAAGTGGGGTTCATAGTCCATAGAACCACTTCTCATTTTAGTACATATTTATGGGTTGCAGTAATGATTTTTCTCATTTAAAAATTCTTGCACTAGTCCCTTGACTTCTCCAATTAACTTCATATCAGAATGAGATAACATACCAGTGAAGAACCACAAATCTATTTGGCTTATTGTGTTGAGGTTATCTTGTCCAATAGAATACTTTCAAAGAGTTTTGAAATTACCTTTGATTTTGATATTGCTAATAATTTGTTGTAACAACACACTTTGGGTTGCATTATAACCTTTCAAATGAGTTTTCTTACCAATTGCATGAAATCATGCACAAGGATTCCAAAAATATGATTACTTGTGTATGAAATCATAATTATTTTAATACCTAAAAATTTCCTAGCAATCAAAATCATAGATTTTAATGAAGATAAAAAAAATGGCATTGAGGTGCATCAAATTTTGATTTAAAATATCCTTTAATAATTTTGTATGACTATATACAAACAATTATGTTATATAAATTACCTTCAAGGGATGATAAACCATTTTTCATCCACCTGAATGTGTTTAGGAGTTCTTCGGTGCACATTCCTCATTCTAGGTATGGACAATGCATCCATATTATGGCACTCTTCACCTATCTATCGTGTCGTTATAAACATAGGAGTTCTTACCCCTCTAATAACTTATGGGTCAAATTTGAGAGGAGGGGACATGCTTATGGGTCAAATTTGAGAGGAGGGGACATGCTTATGGGTATTGTTTAGGATGTCTAACTATTCAATAAGAGATTGTACACTAGGAAATTATTCACTAGTCTAAGTTTGTGCATTAATTTCTTCTCTAATTTCATCCATAACACAAATTGCTACAAGTAAATCCATCATATTCTCATCCACAACAACTTGTCTCGATGAAACAATCATTGGAGATTCACTAGATTTCAAAATTGGAGGTGTGGGTGTTCCTTCTACAATGGATTAAAAACTATAATATACCATATTTTTCACCTAAATATTATCAACCTTAATCCCTGGCCTCTAACACCTAAAACATATCACCACAAAGGGTCTCTATGGGTAATTTTCAACCTTCGATTACAAGTGTGGATGCCATTCATAGGAATTTTCACACTAGGTTTTGGTATTAGGTTTAGGTGTGGTGGTTCAAGGCATCGTGTTTGGCCCTAAATACCTAGTCTTCCTTTGTGGGATAAACACTTAAAGTTGTATTGATATCTAGCACTTAGGTCGTTTATGCAACCTAAAGTGACTAAAGTGACTAGTATTAAACCCTTGGGAGGTTAGTTATGGTGGTTTGAAACATCATGATTGACCTTAGATGCCTAGAAGCTTTGTTTATGGGATAAGGATTGGGTTCCCTCCCACAACCATAGCCAATAATTGAGACCCATACCTAATGCTAAAATCATTGTGAAGGAACTAACATCATTTCTCACATTAATAACTTTCATGCATTTTATAATTTGTGGGTGTTCCTGCTACAATGGATTAAAAACTATAATCTACCACATTTTTCACCTAAATATTATCAACCTTAATCCCTATACTCTAACACCTAAACAATATCATCGTAAAGGGCCTTTATCGGTATTTGTTTTCCTTCAATTACAAACATGGATGCCATTCATATGATTTTTCACACTATTTTTTTAGTATTAGGGTTAGGTGTGGTGGTTCAAGGTATCATGTTTGGCCCTAAATAACTATAATCTTCCTTTGTGGGATAAACACTTAAGTTTATATTGATGTATAGCACTTAGGTCATTTATGCAACCTAAATTAACTAAAGTGATTGGAATACTAAGATAGGGGGTGAATCAGTATGAGCACTTTATACCACTTTTAACCACAATATATATTCTTTCACTTTATCAACAATGTTTAACAGTTTATCATATATTATTTCATTCAATATATATCATCAACATATAATCATAAGTAGCATCACATAAAAAACATCAAATAAAATACACAGTACATCACTATTTACGTGGAAACCCAAATGAGAGAAAACCACAATATGTTTTCTTATATATATCAAGAATTCATTAATAGGAAGCACCAACTTTGTCACACACCCACTATGCAAATATAATTTTTTTTTTCCTTTTTTCGAGGGACATAATCTTTAAATTCCTATGGGCCTAGCATAGGCTAGCTCTTCCCTTATCCTACTCCATGTGATCATCGGCTACGACCATGGCCTCACTCAAAAGGCGCTTCAGAATTCTCATTTTGCGAGTCCTATTGTTGAGTCCCTCGACTCCTTCAATTTCCAAAACATGAAATAGACGTATCGGGCTCTAGATCCTCCTCTAGGTTTCCTTCATGTGACCCCTACTCGTGACCACTCTCTTATCACAAATGGGTGCTATCGGGAGTCGGTTTTCGACTTTTCGGTGGCAAGGAGATCTTGTTCCTCCAATCCCCGAAAGTCGAAACAGGGCTAATGTTCTTGGATCCTTCCCTTATTTCCACTCACATGACCCTATCTTGTGGCCTAGGGCTACTCCTCTGAGTCCTTCAAATTTCACAATTTGAGGAATCACGATGCAATGACCCCCCCTTTCCTTTTCAAATCCCTAAAAACTGAAGACCCAATGCCATCCGGACCTACGGTCCAGATCCTCTATTTGATCAATGACCCTGATTAAAATCAGCGAATTTATTTCGGCGTTTTGGGGAAGTCTTCACTCTTGTTTCCCCAGTGACTAAAACTCCAGTTGCTTGGATCTGTTGCCACCTTTCCCCGAAAATGAATGGTTCTGATTCAAACTTGGATTTCGCGTTTCACAAATCCTTATAACTCCGTCTTTTGACTCTTATAATGTGTGAGTCAGTGAAATTCCAATCACCCTCCATGTGTCCTTTTCGATGGACATTTGAGGTAACTCTCGTTGGATCCTGAGATATACGGTCTTGATTCCTTCGCTACTTGTGAAGATGAAAGGGGTCGAGGTGTTAACACCTGCGCTTCTCTTCTATATCCATCAGTCCTAATAGACCTGGGGTACTCCCGAAAGGATCTCATCTATTTGTCTAGAAAATGAAAGGATCTGCCCCTTTTCACTAATTGGACTCACTATCCTTTATGAGCTTAGGCAACGGAAATCAATTTCTCGGAGCTTCAATCTACCACGACTCTGAAAATTTTGGGAGCTAACTCCTTCCTGCACCGGTTTTCCGGGCCTAGATCACATGATCATTTAGAAAGTTCTTGGGTAGTTATTCCTAGGCTGCTAACCCGAATGTAGTGCCTTCCTAACTCCCTGAGTTAAGGCTATGACACTGAGGCAGGGAAATCTCATGGGTTTACCGTAGCGCTAGCCATGCCGAGGAGCTTTTTATGACCCTAAAACATGATGAAATTCCCTAGGGAAAGTGCCCTCGGGGGATTAAACTAGAAAACTTGAGAGAGTCAGGTAGATGGGACAATTCTCATTGGATCAGTCTCATACTGTGGACTTACTCAGTTGAAATCAACTGTGGCATAAAATTATGCACGTGCATTCATTATTTCCAATCTAAGATACAAGGGAAATCATGGCATACAGAAACCATTTATGGGAATATAAACATGAGAATGGATCCATGAAATTAAATTCAAAATACAAGACATAAAACACTTATTAGAAACACAAGGCATGAGGCAAATGCTGAGAGGGGTGCTCGTTTCCACCCAACCGTAGGCTCAGTGACTCCAAACGGATTTAGTACTAGCCACCCCCGAGCTAGACGATGATGCTCTGAGATTTTGTTTCTTACCTCCATCTCAACAGAGGTCAAGGATGCACATTACTCTCCTTATCCTGTGTTTAGAACCCCCCATGATTCTCGAGTTTTCGATTCTCTCTTGTGATCCCCATCGTGGGTGCTCTCCTCCCCCCCTTTTCTGATACTTCCTTTCTTTCCTTTCTCTGCAAGATTGTGTGTGGCGCGAATTCCCCCATCTGTGGTCAGGTATGAGAGATTTTATGGATGGGCGGTTCACCCCATCCCCTCATTGACTCTTGAGGAGCCTCCCCACCTACCATCCTGACGGGAAACTCATTCTAGGGTTAGAGCGTTGCTTTGGTCTTTGAGCAAGTGAAAACCAATATGGTATTGGTTCGGTGGAAGTTAACACAATCATTCCAGATCCCTTCCACCACCTTTTATTATCCATCATCATCTCTTTTAGCACATCCCCTCCCCAACAATCATGAAACACATAATCATAATGAAATTTACATTCATTGACCTTTTATACAAAGGTCCATCAAATCAAACATTCACACCTTTGAGTTTGCCATAGTTCTTGGCCAATATAGTTATTTTTACAGAATGGGGGAAACATGGTGTTACAATTCCCTCCCCCTTAAAGGAACATCGTCCTCAATGTTCTATCTATCAATATGACATGTATGTACAAAGTTAAACAAAATTGGATATGCATGTTTCATGGCATCTTCCATTTCTCATGTCGCCTCATCTGGGCCAAAACGTTTCCACTGCACCTTGACTTGTGCAATGGTTCGGTTCCTGAGTGGGGTTTCATTTCTGTCCAGTATGCATTGAGGTTCTGGCAGGAATTCTCCCTTCGGTTCCACTTGGATCACAAACCAGTCAATTATATGATCAGAATAATGTACATATTTCTTCAATAATGAAACATGGAAAACATTATGTTCTTTTACTGTGGGAGGGAGTGCTAGCCTATAGGCTACAGGTCCTACTCTATCTAAAAACTCAAAGGGTCCACAATATCGAGGTGCCAATTTGGCATAATCTCCCATCCTCAGGGAACTCTTCTTGGGTCTAACTCTGAGATAACGTGGTCTCTTGTATTGAATTCTCTTGGAGTTCTCTTTCTGTTGGTGTAACTTTTCTGTCTATTCTGAGCATCCTTAAAAAATTTCTTTATTTGAATCACTTGTCGTTCCATTTGTTTCAACATGTCGGGTTTAATAGTAATCATGTTCATGGTATTTCTCTAACTTACTAGAGTTTTTCATGACCTACCATAGAGTACTTCGAAAGGGCTCATCTTTAGTGATTCTTGGTAGCCGTTGTTGTAAGCAAATTCTACTAGTGGCAGGTAATCTTCCCACTTTTTAGGTTGATGCATTACATGCATCCTTAGCATGTCTTATAATATTTGGTTCACTCTTTCCATCTGTCCATCGATTTGAGGATGATAGGCTATTCTAAACAATAATTTGGTCTCCAGACCAGCCATCAAGGATTTCCAAAAGTTTGAAGTGATTTCGTGTCTCTGTCAGACTTGATTTCCTTAGGCATGTCGTGTAGTTTGAATATCTATTTCATGAATATGTTGGCAATATCTATTGCCTTGAAAGTTGATTTGACGGGAATAAATTGAGAAAACTTGCTTAATTTGTCTACCACTACCATGATGGCATTATTCTTTCTGGTCGATGTTGGTAATATGGTGATGAAATCCATGGAGATGGTCTCCCATTTCCATTCTAGGATTGGTAGAGGTTGTAATAATCTTGTTGGGTGTCGGTGTTCTCCCTTAACCTGCTGGAATTCTAGACATTTAGATAAGTACTCATCTATGTCTTTCTTCAGTCCTGACCAATAGAATTGTTTCCTGGTGGTCATGATCACATTTTGGTATCCTGGGTGACCAATATATGGTCTTTTATGTAGTTCATCCATTATGAACCTCTTGAAGTCGTCACAGTTTGGAATATACAATATGTTTCTATAAGTTAGAAGACCTTCATCTATCATCTGGTAGCCTTCATACTTTATCCCTGCAGGTTCTTGCTCCAGGTATGAGGTCACAGTCTGGAAGAACACGTCTATTTCTTGTGCATTCTTGACTCTTTCCTTGATATTTGTCTCGTAGGTGCTCACTGCTGCCAGATGAATCATTTTCATACTTCTGCTAAGGGCATCGACCACCTTATTTTCCTTTCCTTTGATGTTTTTGATCTCGAAATCAAACTCACTAAAGAGGGTCATCCATATGGCTTGTCTAGCGTTGAGTTTTGGTTGATCAAACATGTGTCGCAATCCACAGTGGTCTGTTATAAGTACAAATTTCTTACCCAGGAGGTAATGCCTCAACATTTTCAAGGCATGCACTATGGCAGCCAACTCTAGGTCATGGGTCACATAATTGACCTCGTGCTCATTCAATGTTTTGGATTCATAGAAAACTATGTTTCCTCCTTGCATAAGGACTCCTTCGAGCCCTTCCTTGCAGGCATCTGTGCACACGAGGAAGTCATTTTCGGGATCAGTGATCTTCAGCATGGGTGCATGGGTTACTAGGAGTTTTAGGGACTAGAACCTTTCTTCACATTTCGGGGTCCAAAGGAATTTAACCCCCTTCTTATGCAGGGCAGTGATTGGGCAACCAATCTTGGAGAATCATTTTATAAATCTCCTATAGTACCCCGCTAAGCCCATAAAAGATCTGATGTCTGAAACATCCTTTAGGGTAGGCCATTCCATGATAGACTTGATCTTGTCAAGGTCTACTGCTACCCCCTCTTCAGATATGACATGGCCCAAGTAGTGTATTTGCTTCTGGAAAAAGTCGCACTTGCTAAATTTGGTGTAGAGCTGATGTTCTCTTAGCACTTGAAGAACAAGTCTAAGATGTTACTCATGTTCCTCTCTATTCTTGGAGTAGATTAAGATATCATCAATAAAAACAAGTACAAATCTGTTTAGGAATTTGCTGAGCACATTGTTATTCAAGCACATAAAAGTGGCAGGGGCATTGGTTAATCCAATTGGTACTACCACAAACTTATAGTGACCATATCTCGTCCTTAAGGTGGTTTTGTGGATATCTTCTCCCTTGATTTGGACCTGATGGTATCCAGATCTCAAGTCTATCTTGGAGAAGATGGAAGCACCTCCCAATTGATCAAACAAGTCATCGATTATGGGTAAGGGGTACTTGTTCTTTATGGTTACCTTATTGAGTTGTCTATAATCTATGCATAGTCGAAGTGTACCATCTTTCTTCTTCACAAACATGACCGGTGCTCCCCATGGGGACACGTTGGGTTGGATATATCCTTTTTCCATCATTTATTTTAGCTGTAGTTTAAGCTCAACTAGCTCGGGTGTGCTCATCCTATAGGGTGTCCTGGACACTGGCACCGCTCCTAGTGCAAGTTCTATTGAGAAGTCAATGTCCCTTCTCAGAGGTAGACCCAATACCTCTTTTGGAAATACATCTCTATACTCTCTTAGTATGGGGTGGTCCTCTAGGCTTGGTTTGTCATCCTCAATCGATTCCAACACCTGTATCGCATATAGTGGACATCCCTTTCTACAATACTTTCTCATTTGAAAAGTTGATATTCGTCTCACTGAGACAGGCTTCTGAATCCCTTGGAGGGTTATCTTTCTTCCATCTTCATTTACACATTCTAAGGTTTTATGATAACAGTCCAACTTAGTTTTATATGCAGCCAGATAGTCCATACCAATCAACAGTTCATATGATCCTAGGGGTAGTATGTTAAGGTTTGCTTGGGTGGAAAATCCATCCAAAGGAAATTGGCAAGATGGTATGACCTCTGCTACCTTTCTTTTGGTGCCAGTGGCTAACTATACCAACCATGGCTTGGTATGTTTATGTGGCTGCAATTTACACTTATCAACAGCCTAAGGAGCTATATAACTCAAATTTGAACCAGGGTCAATTAAAATAGACACTAGATGGTTGGCGATCATACCTTCCATATCCACCACTGAAGCTTGGTGGTTGGCTTGATTATTATCCATGACTGCATAAATTCGTGGTATACTCTTGGTCACATCATTGATGGTGGTAGCTTCCTGGAAATTGTAAATTCTCCTATTGTTCTGTTGTCTGCGCAGATAGTCCCTCAGTAGGTGTTCTTCTCCACAACCCAAACATTTCAAGGGTTCCTTCTTTGGGTTATCAGTGTTTCCTGAGGTTGATACAAAAGGTTTATTTCCACTCTAGGAAGGAAAATTTTGTTGATGTACACTTCGGGTTGGAAATCTCATCCTTAAATCCTTCTTATAGTTTTTAAATATTGGGGATTTAAACCCCTTTTTCTGGAATCCTGAATTATTCTTCTTCTTCCAGCCTTCAAGAGGTTCTAACCGAAGCCCAAACTGTTCATAACAATATCTTACCTTTCAGATAGTGTCTTCTAGGGTCCTTGGCTCGTCAAACTCAATCCTATTCTGATAATCCTTAGGTAGCGCTCGCTGATGAATCGTTGCACCTTTGCCTTTTCTACTTTTATATAGGGTATGTACCTTAACAACTCAAGGAATCAGTTGACGTATTCCACTATAGTGAGTTGTCCCATCTTGAGTTCATATAACTCTTTAGTCTTTTTGTCGAAATATTTTTCCGACAGATACTTCTTCTTGAAATGTTTTTCAAACCGTTCCCAAGACAAGTTTTATTCATGAATCCCTTTCACATTCTTAAGGTATTCCCACCAAATGGAATCTTTTCCATTCAAGTTGAAAGTGGCTACTCGGGCCTTCAAGTTTTCTGAGAAGTCATGGACACTAAAATACTTCTTTAGTCCAAGTAGCTAGGCCTCTGCCTCCTCTACCTTCTTAATCTCATCGTCAAAAGAGGGTGGTTTGGCCTTATTGAATTCTTCGAGATTATGAACTTTGTGGTGCTTTCGTTTCTTCCGTTTTCTTCGATAATGCGAACTAGTTCTGCTACTAGAAGATCCCTATGTGTCGCTAGTTTCCTTTCCAGAGGAATCGTCTGGTGCCTACGCCCTGTCTCTGGGGTGGACCTTTCTTGAGGTGCTCCTTCCGGTGTGGACACCTACAAGACCACGTTTCCATATCTCAGGTGGAATTTGACTCCTCTTTTTCTATCATCGGTCCATGTTACTGGTGTTAGGTCCATGCTGCAGTTGTCTTTGTATGTCAGATAAACTCTGCAACAAGACTGCATTAATTTTCGTATTATTTTCTGGTTCTTTTATCAACCTTTAATTGTCATCCTTGCAGCTTTGTAATTCGACCATGAGACTCCTCATTGTCTCATCCAGATCCAGGGGTTTTTCTGCAACCTTCCTTTCATTGAACTCTTCATATCTATTGTGGGAGCCATCCCCCACTTCGTGGGGCATCACCATTCTATATGTTTGTAGTTTTCTGTGGTTGGTCGCTCACTTGTGTGCAGACAAAACACTTGTTTTTAGCTAACATTATATTCATTCATAGACAACACATAAATTTCCATTTCTCAAATACATACACACAATAGAAATTTCATTCTTTCCCTTAATAACATTCTTAACTTCAGCTTTTGGTAGAGGGGGTTAAGATAGACGGTTACTTTTTTTTAAGAGTACTTCAAATGGAGTTTATGCATGATTAGTTCATGAGCCCAAGCAGGAAAAGTGTTGTAACCATGCTCTGATACCAATTTGTCACACACCCACTATGAAAATATAAATAAATTTTTCCTTTTTTCAAGGGACAGAATCCCCTAATTCCTACGGGCCTAGTGCATGCTAGCTCTTCCCTTATCCTCCTCCATGCAATCGTCGGCTGCAACCATGGCCTCACTCAAAAGGCGCTTCTAAATTCGCATTTTGTGAGTCTTGTTGTTGAGTCCCTCGACTCCTTCAATTTCTAAAACCTGAAATAGACTTATCGGGCTCTAGCTCCTCCTCTAGGTTTCCTCCATGTGACCTCTACTCGTGACCATGCTCTTATCGCAAATGGGTGCTACCAGGAGTCGGATTTCAGCTTTCCGGTGGCAAGGAAATCTTGTTCCTCCAATCCCTGAAAGTTGAAACAGGGATAAGGTGCTTGGCTCCTTCCCTTATTTATGCTCACACGACCCTATCTTGTGGCCTAGGGATACTCCTCTGAGTCCTTCAGCTTTTACGATTCAGGGAATCACGATGAAATGCCCCCCCTTTCATTTTCAAATCCCCAAAACCCGAAGACCCGATGCCATCCGGACCTATGGTCCAGATCCTCTATTTAATCAACAACCAGAATTAAAATGGACGAATTGGGGAAGTCTTCACTCTCGTTTCCCCGGTGACCAAAATTTTGGTTGCTCAGATCTACTGCCACTTGTCCCCGACAACGGACGGTTCTGATTCAAACCAGGATTTTGTGTTTCACAAATCCTTAGAACTCTGCCCGTTGACTCTTCTGATGTGTGAGTCAGTGAAACACCAATTTCCCTCCATGTGTCCTTTTCGATGGACGATCGAGGTAACTCCCATTGGATCTTGATATCTATTGTCCTGATTCCTTCACTACTTTCAAAGATGGAAGGGGTCAAGGCGTTAATGCCTTCTCTTCTCTTATAGATCTATCGGTCCTGACAGACCTGGGGTACTCCTGAAAGGATCTCGTCTGTTCGTCTAGCAAACAAAAGGATCCACCCCTTTTCGCTAATTGGACTCACTATCCTTTCTGATCTTAGGCGACGAAAATCAATTTCTCGAGGCTTCAATCTACCATGACTCTGAAAAGTTCGAGAGCTAACTCCTTCCTACACTGGATTTCCAGGCCCAGATCACATGATCATTCAGAGGGTTCTTGGGTAGTTATTCCTAGGCTGGTGACCCAAATGTAGTGCCTTCCTAACTCCCTAATTTAAGGCTATGATACCGGGGCAGGGAAATATCATGGGTTTACCATAGTAGTAGTCATGCTGAGGAGCTTGCTCCAACTCTGAAACATGATGAAATTTCATGGGGAAAGTGCCCTTGGGGGATTAAACCGGAACACTTAAGAGAGTCAGGCAGATGCGACAATTCTCATTGGATCAGTCTCATACTCTGTACTTACTCAGTTTATAAAGAAATCAACTGTGGCATATAAGTATACGCATGCATTCATTATTTCCAATCTAAGATACAAGGGAAATCATGGCATACAGAAACCATTTATGGGCGTATAAAAATGAGCATGAATCCATGAAATTCAATTCAAAATACAAGACATAAAACACTTATTATAAACACAAGGCGTGAGGCGACTGCTGAGAGGGGTGCTCATTTCCACCCAACTGTAGGCTCAGTGGCTCCAAAAAGATTTACCACTAGCCACCCACGAGCTACACCACGATGCTCTAAGATTCCATCTCTTACCTCCATCTCAACAGAGGTCAAGGATGAAGGTTACTCTCCTTCTCCTATGTTCAGAACCCTCTGTGATTCCAGAGTTTTTGGTTCTCTCCTGCGATCCCTGTCACGGATGCACTCCTCCCCCCCTTTTCCCACACTTCCTTTCTTTCCTTTCTCTGCAAGATTGCGTGTGGCGCGAATTCCCCCATCCGTGGTCAGGTCTGAGAGATTTTATGGATGGGTGGTTCACCCCATCTCCTCATTGACTCTTGAGGAGCCTCCCCACCCACCATCCTGATGGGAAATTCATTCCAGGATCAGAGAGTTGCTTTGGTATTTGAGCAAGTAAAAACCAGTATGGTACTGGTTCGGTGGAAGTTAACGCAACCATTCCAGGTCCCTTCCACCACATTTTATTAGCCATTGTGGTATTTTTTATCACATCCCCTCCCCATTAGTCGTGCAACACATAACAATAATGAAACTTACATCCATTAACCTTTTATACAAAGGTCCATCAAATCAAACATTCACACCTTTGAGTTTGTCATAGTTCTTGGCCAATATAGTTATTTTTACAGACTGGGGGAAAGAGGGTGTTGCAAACTTCCAAATTTTCCAGTTGTAATTGGATGGAGGCTAAAAGCCCCTATTTACAGGATCCAACCTGAAGGAAGATACAACTCCCTAAATTGTTTGGCTCCAACTAGAAGGAGGCTACAACCCCTTGGGTTCTCCAGCTCTAATCAGAAGGTGGCTACAACCACCTAGTTATTAGGCTCCAACTTGAAGGAATCTCCAACTTCTTGATTCTCTAGATTTAACCATGAGGCTACAACCCCATTTCCTCACCCCATCCTAACTCCCTCAAGTATAAGTGTAGACCAATTATCACTACCACAATCACTGCCAATGTCACCATCATTGTCACATCAACTTGTAACCTGTCAACTTGACATTGTATCCAACCTGTTACTATTATCCTATCCAACCTCTCACTGTCACAACAACCTTCCCAACCAATCATTGTCTCATCTATGAAACCATATCCACTCTCATCCACATGCAACTCATGCCAATATCACCAAAAGCATATCTCAAACTATATGCTCAACATAACCAACACATGTCTCTACCAAGCATGTACCAAGATCACCACATACCATCACAAGATATGTGTCTCAACCAAGTACCAACCTATACCATAGAATCAACCATTCATCAAAATGTATCATCAACCTGTACCATCAACCATGTACCACAATTTGTACCAAAACAAGTGCATCAACCATGCACCAACACCTGTACCAAACCGTGCATCAACCATGCACCTCAACTTGTACCAAATTGTGCATCAACCATGCAACTCAATACCATACCATGTGCCAAGCATGCACATCAACCATGTATCATATCATGTATCATACCATGTCCCAACTATGAACATCAACGATGTACATCAATCATGTACATCAACACCATACCATGTACCAATCTTGTACCATAACAAGTGTCTGAACCATATACCATATCATTCCATACACCATATGCCAATAAACCAAGATATGAACCAACAGTGTATCTCACCAAGTATATATCAACCAAAATGTACCATGCATCCAATTATGTGCCTCAAACCATAAACCAAATCTCACAAACACATGCCTCAAGAATGATGCTCAATATCACCAATATGCAACCTCATAACACAATATACCATAACAAAACAGATACCATCCGTCCAAGAATGTACCACTAACAATGTATCATATTATCACCAAGATGTACCATACATCAACAAGACATGCCTCTCAAGAATGTACCATACCATCACCAATCATAAGATACAATCACATAAATGTAACTCTTAAACTTACGTCTAATCTTGTAGCTGACCTGATAATTTTTAATATTGACTTGTAACTCTTCCACGGACCTCAGCAACCTGATACCAACATCCCTTCAAAACCTTTCAAAATTCATTTTACATATATGAGACTTTCTCTTCTACAACCCACAAATATCCATGCTTTCCTCCACAATAGTCCACGTACATATGTGCCCTACTCACCTGCAACTTGTGGATACCTCATAAATGAAGGTTACTCAAGATTTATGCAACCCTGATACTTTCACCTTTTACTTTCCTTCATAATCTGAGAAAAATGTCTTCACAAACTTTCCAAGATATCACAATACTAAACTATAACGAACATTATATATATATTCAATTGTAGGTGTGTGTGTCCTTATGAGAGACTCCTTGAGGTGTTTATATATTAATGCTAGGAAACCTCATTCCTTATTTTATGGTTTTCTTATTACAACCACTTTACCCTTTCACCAAGACTTGTAACCAACTAAGGGATTCTTGACCATTATTCAGGGCTTCCAACTTTACAAGGCCATATCTCCCTAACTATGAGGAACCACGTAGGTTTTGCATATCATCGGAAATGACACGACATGTAATATCCATCTATGATAGTAATACCTGCAATTTCACTATCCTTTATGTCCATATTCCTTAATCAACTTTGGGTTCCATAACCACACCTTTGGAGCTACATGTAGACTACATCAAATGTACCCAACTAACTCATCATCCATTTCGATCATACAAATTCCAATCAGCTATCCAACATGTATGGACCTGTCCAAGGGTTGACATCAATCTCCAAGATCACCCTCCAAGGGTTGACATCAATTAAAACCAATTGTTCAACATTTTTGTCCTTCAATTACAAACATGGATGTCATTCATATGAATTTTCACACTATTTTTTGATATTAGGGTTAGGTGTGGTGGTTCAAAGAATTATGTTTGGCCCTAAATTCCTAGAATCTTCATTTTTGGGATAAACACTTAAGGTTATATTGATATCTAGCATGTAGGTCATTTATGCAACCTATATTGAGTAAAGTGACCAATATGAAACCCTTGGGAGGTAATTTATGGTGGTTTGAGGCATCATGATTGACCTTGGATTCCTAGAAGCTTTGTTTATGGAATAAGGATTGGGTTTCCTCCCTCAACCACATCCAATCCTTGAGATCCATACTTAATGCTAAAATCCTTTTGAAATAACTAACATCATTTCTCAAATACCAAGGATTCCCTCAAGAGGTCATGTGTTATGCTTCAAGACACTTTTCATGACCCAAGACACCTCAAAGATTCCTTTAGGGCCTAATTTTAAGAAACAAAAAAGACAATACATAAGAACTTGGTGGAAAATTATTTAAGCCATTCTCAACACATGGATTCATATCCTAATATCTATTTATAGTACACGTATTTGACCACCCCTATATCTATATCTTACTAAAAACTCATCAATGGATAATGACAACACCTCATCAGTGGATAAGGATAACTATTTATAAGATGGTGATCTCAGATTTTGTGATTGTCAAGGGACTCACAATATAACATTCCCCCTCTCAATCACAAGTCTAAATAATTATAGAAGTAAGGAAAAATGAACTAGTGAATAAATTGGTATCATATTTAATCTTTAATCTAAAAAATTTGAACCAATCTTTGATGAAGATATGCCTGAAAAAAACACCAATATGGATGTTGAATGGATCATCTGAAATAAACTTTGAAAGAGAGAAGATTTTTTCTAATTGAACAAATTACATGTCTGAACATTCCCTTGGTAATTGGTGAACAAATAGGACCACCATTCTTCTATTAGTGAAAAAAAGGAACACCTAAGTTATCTCTAAATTTAGACACAAAGGTGTCAAACAACATCCTAATGAGTATTTGATTTGATTGTAGATAGTCTATTTAGGAGACTAGTTTCTATGTTGGAATTCCCAAATTTTGATTGATTTTTTATTGATAAGAAGGTGCAAGGTTAAAAATATGCATAATGAATCCAAACTTGAGATTTTAGATTCTTTTGTTCTCCAATGATTCATCATTGTATCTAGTGGTTTTTTTGGTTGAACACTAACCAATTTCTTCAATGTTTGTGGTGGTTTTTGTTGACCATTAGCCATTTTTATTTCATCAATGTACTCCCCCCTTCACATGTAGAAGTTACAAGTCATGTTTCATTTCAAAAAACATGTAGAATTGAGGCCCAATCATGCCCAAAATTTTCATTTGGAACAACTATTTGAAAGCCTTTTGTTTTTGAGATTTCTTCATGCAAAAGTGTCTCTACCTATGTCTGAACTAGATGGTAAGAATTATACAACTTCTTAACTTTTAGTTTCCACTACCAAGGAGTTATCCAAACATAATGAACATTTCTTTTATCCTTCTTCTTTGGACATTT
Source organism: Picea sitchensis (assembly GCA_010110895.2). NCBI lineage: Eukaryota > Viridiplantae > Streptophyta > Pinopsida > Pinales > Pinaceae > Picea > Picea sitchensis. Next base: position 107,273 of record SNQJ01S0005587.1, read on the forward strand.
TTTTGATAGATGATTTTTCTTTCCACAATGAAGACAAGGATGGAAATCAAAACACTAATTCTCCACATGCCAATTCTATGACAATGTTGGAATTTATCAAGAATTTTCTAAGTGTTTTTATCCTCAACTATATCATTTACTTCTTCATTAACCTTAGGAGTCTTCAAATTTTCATTAAGAAATCTTGAACCTTTAAATTGAACTAATTTGGAGAAATATAGAATATGAAATATACTTCTTTTGCCATATACTAAGCCATGTTAATTTTTGTTGAATTTAAATTCTCCCAAAGGTCGTACAATCATATTGGAAATGTAAAACCCCTCGTTTTAATCCTCATAAATTATTAGTGTAATTGTGTGATTGTGAATTAGGTTGGTGATTCATATTGAATTAATATGTCCAAGGGCCGATAAATGTATTATGTAAATAATAATGATAAATAAATATAACATTGTTGCAGGTGGAAACAAACAGTGTAATGGGGGGCTAGGTATCCACAAGAGGGGGAAGGGTACAAGGGGTCCAAGAAGAGGAACTTTTCATATGTATTAATTTCAATCCACCTTTTCTAGATGTCACCTCATGATATGAACCTTATATTTTCATTGGAGTGTTTCCAAAGACAATCATTGAATGTTTGTAAGAGGGTGGGTGTGAAAAGTCACTTCATAAAGTAATTTTGAGCATGAGAGATGAGGACAATCCTCCTTTGGAGGAGTGTGAGTCAAGAAAGAAAGAAAAAATAGGTCTTGTATGGAAAACCATAACATGGATTCAGTCAGTAGAACATGTTTTGGAGGAAGTAGAAAATATTCGGGGGAATCTTGAGAAGAGAACACGATTTTGTAATAGTGTGAAATCATTTAGTGCGAAGAAACAACAAGCTGGAGAAACGCAAGAATATGGAGCACAAGATTTGAAGAAGAAATTTTTCATTTATACAGTTGAAATCCCTAAGAGAGAGAGAGAGAGAGAGAGAGAGAGAGAGAGATTTTCCTAAGGGAGGTAGTTTGTGTTCCTATAGTTCCTAGAATTTGGCATCCCTAAAGTCCCTAGTAAATATATTCTTGTCTTACTAGGTGCACTAGAGACCTAAAGGGAAAAAAGGAGGCATGAGGGGAATAAGAGAGGTTAAGGGGGATCCCCTTCCTTGGGTTGTTTCAGTCGTGGGGAAGAGACTTGGGTGGATTGGGATAGTTGTAGGAAGACTAGCCACTTTGGAAGTGTTGGAATGTCAGAGATACCCTCTTTGTGGATTCATATCCCTAGATTGTGGGTGATTTGTTGCTGAAATCTGGAGCAACAAATCTATGGATGGGAGGATTATCCATCCCCTATATTCAGTTTCATCTTATTACTTAAAGAAAAGTGATTATATATGTGGTTATATTTCTTGTTCATGGATTTATTTGTTGCGCATAAGAACTCTGACTTCAATGATTATATACTATTATGGGTTGGTGTTTCATTTTCTATGCTTGGTTTTACAAGTGATGTTAGATTCATGATTGGTAGGCATGTTACATTGTATATTTCCCTTTATTTTTAGTATTAGACAAATATATTATATAGCACACCCAAGAGAGGGTTCTGGGCATGTTACAGTCAGGTAATAGAGATGTTACAGAGTGTCTTGGAAATAACGTGCTCAGGCGGGTGGTCCAAATGTGTTATGGGAAACATAATTTTGATGTTCTTAAAAACAAAACAAAAAATTCTATCACTTTCCACTTCTACTTGTAACCCATCTTCAACAAGGATTTCCCTCATCATTTTACTATTTGATTCCATTTCATGACTAGTTAAGGAATCATCAACCATATTTTTGTTGTATATGTATAAAAAATCAAGTCATTTGTATCAAAAATATCATTAAACATTTGCATTAGGTCTTGTGTGTCACAATTTGCACCAACCTTTTGTATGATGTCATCTCTTGCACATGTTGCATCAACTATGTTCTCAATTTGTTGCTCATTTTCTATTAATTTTAGTTGAAAAGATTCAATCAAATTTTCCTATAGATTAATTCTCTTGTAATGATCAATAACCCATTTATCCAATTCATGTAAGGATTTATGTAGTTCTCTATAACATCCCACTTTTACGCACACTGATCGAACTTATTCTTTGAGGATACTTGCGTGCAAGTGATCCGGGTCATTGTACTATTGGTTTTTTTTATTATGATTATGGGATATTGTGGATTTGATGATATGTTATTTTGTGTTATTTACATAGACAGGTGCTATTGAATGGGTTCTCCTGAGTGTGTAGGAATCTAGACATTGAGGACGTCGAGGCATCGATGAAACCCCTTGGACTCTGGATCGAGTCAGAGAGTGGACTGCTTGGGTTTAAATGTTTTTGATGTGACATATGTACATATGATTAGATGTTATGATGAATGATCATTATTGCTGACATGATTTGTTGATGGGTGTAGGCTAACGGTATCTTGCCGAACAAACTCACATTTGGAGTAGACGGGTCACACACGACAACCAGAGACATTGAGGGAGAGGTGTGGAAGCAGCCCTGCCACAACCTACTAGCACTCCTGTCATGGCTCGAACTATAGGTTAACGATTACCTAGTTCGAGAAGATCCACTATGTTGTGATGGAAGACTATGACAGTCTCTGACGACGATTATAAGGGGCATGCAATAAGGAAGGGTAAAGAAATTCAAACTTTAATTATTAAAGTAAAAATTATAATGGATGATTACATTTATTAAAAAGGGTAAATGGTTGTTTTTATCTACACTTTCTAAATTGATTTTTTTAGCTAAAAAGGAAAAAAGGCAAATGGTTGTTTTTATCTACACTTGCTAAATTGATTTTTAGTTAAAAGGAAAAAGGGGGAAACTAAAAAGAAAAGGAAACTTAAAGAAAAAGGGGAATTTCTAACTTAGTAAGGAATCTATCCTTTGGGACTTTCTATTTATGACCTCAACTAGAAATTAAGTAAGGCGTAATTCATTTAAGAATTGTAAGGGACTATTTGGACACCGAGGAGCGTTTTTAGGAACACTTTTAGGTGGGTGAGGGAAATAGGAATATTTAATTAATTAATAAAATTGATTTTCTGGTGCAACTAGGGGATCGGGCGACATGTGTACGGGGGAGGTTTTTCCTAATTAAATAAATGAAAAAGGAATCTAATGAGGGTTTGGGAAACTAATTACTAAGAAACTCTATAAAAAGGATGGTGAAGGAGGAGTATGGATGACATCGGGATTGCATAACGTTACGCTGCTGAAATTTTTTCTTGACTGAACTTTCTCTTGTGGGAGTTGAGATACCCAGCTTGGGTAACGAGTGGTAGCTCTACCTTGCAAGGTGAGTCGGGTGCTAGCATTCTCTGGTATTATGTGTGTGGCCCCTTTGTGGCTCGTGGAGCTCAAGGGGAAGAAGAGTACCCCTAGTGTTGGCTATGAGGTATCGGTGAGGTCTCATTGATCGAAAATAGGGATCTAGACAAAGCGAACGCGTGAGAGGACATCTTTGCCTCATCATCGTCGATAAAGGTATGCATGTTAAAGTTTTTACTTGCAATAAAATTCAATTTACACTTGTTCATTTTACTATATCCGGATGACGATTTCATTTCCATGATCTTTCCTTGCACCTGTATTTCCCTTGTCATTTGATTCACACTGTGAGAAACCTTGTTATCCACGGTATCTTTTACTTCTAAGTTACTGTCTAATTGCACGTGGCCAGAATGAGCCATGGACTTGAAACCTTGTCTGTGCTTTGTATCTCCTGCTTGCGTTTTATTTATTCCTTGATTGTGTTTTTTGTCATTATTTTGTTCTCCATGGAGAAGGTCTGGATGAATATTTGTGTTATTGTATTATATTCCTTTATCCTTTAAGTTATTAGTCTGTGCTTGAGAAGTTGGCCATGAGCCGAATTGACTATCTTTCACTCCGATGTTTAAGATTTAGATTCAAATTCCCTGTCTTCCTATGCATGGATAATAACCGTAGGATCATTTCTCTGCCCAACAAGGAATTCTCTCTTGGGTGTTTATTCCCTCCTTATCCTTTGCATTTTATTTACTGTGTTTTTGTTTTATCACTCTGTGGATGATTGTGTTTTGGATTATGATTGAATTTTTTCATTATTACTGTGGATGATTGTGTTTGGGTCTTGGGCCCTTATTTTATCTTGACTCTATGTAACTTCTTCTTATCATTCTCCCAAACCCACAACGTGATGATCTATGATATGTATTTTTTGTTCCTGTCTTTTTCCCTTGGTTCATTCAAATGCTTGCAGTTTGTTAGAATATTGCTAGCAACATAGCTTGTGTATTATTTGATTTTCATACATATTTTTATTTTGTGTTGTAAATTATTCTCCATTTGCTACGAGTTACTATACTGATTTAACATCATTTTTCACCCAAATGTTTTTATCTATAAATGTTTTTTATCAAATTAGACAAATTTCTCTTGTCAATCATCGATGGTTCACAAAGTCAGGCCTCCCAATTTGCAAAAGAAAACACAGAATGATCAAAAGAGATCGTATTTATTGTATTGGTTGAACGTTTAGAGTACATACAATGTATTGGTATTGAATCGCCCTTTTTATTAGAGCTTATTTGTGTAATGCATGGGTCCACAATCCTTGTTGTATAACGTTTTTTTCAAAGGAGTTTGTTGAGTAATGCTTTTTTATTAAACGATTTGTTGTATAATGATTTCTCCTCAATCTTAGCTAACACATTTTTACAGAGCATTGTGCATCCAAGCGTGGCACTGTCAGTCTTGTTAGTTGTTTTGATTATCTTGAATTTCATTTATTACTACATATATTCTTACCACCATTGAACTAAAATTATTACTACACATAAATTTTATTGTTAATTAAAGTGCATTTATCACTACACAGAGATGTTATTTCCATTGACTGCTAGTTATTAATACATCGAGATTATAATTCTATCATTTGATTTTTCTCTATTGATTATAACTGAGAATTATAAAGTATTCTTTCTGCAGGATCATGATAGGTATTTCATTCCAGAGCATGCGTGTAATATGGCACATTGTTATAAAAATTTAATCAACTAAATTATGTGTGAGATATTGTTCCATAGCCTTACCTGCTGGCATCCAAATCATAGCATAGGGAGAGTATACTATAAGTATTATTATGCCTTAATTAACCCAAGGGAAGATGTAGTCGTGCATAGCATAGATTTGCGTATTGTATTACCCTGAATTCACCTCAGAGAGCAGTAAAATACATAGGTATTCCTACAAACATGGTAAAGTATTTAACTCAAGTAAAATACCTATCTGATATCTCAGCCGACACCTAGTTGTAATTAGCATTATTGTTAAAGTAAATTGTTAGATGTGATTATGATCGTAATATTATGTTAAGTAATTTCTTGTAGAAGATTTAGTTGCCAGTTTCGTCTGAAGTCGTTTTATATTTATTTTAATTCAAAACCTTGTTGAGTTTAGGGAGTCGTTGCCCAAAATTTAGGTACCTATGCCATCGTTTGAAAGAAAATAGTTTCACTTCCCTTTTAAAATCCTTGTTCATAAAATAAAACCTGACGATATTAGTAGCAGGATGACTTATTCAAACTATAAAGTTACTTGTGGCATTTACCTTTTTAAGTGGATTTGAACCCTTATGAACTTAAATTTTGATTTTGGAATTAACCCAAAGGAACATATATATAGCTAGAAGTTTCCTTTTGGATTCTTGATGAGTAAAACATATTAGTATAGTTTGGAACATGAATATATAGTCAGGTTGTTCCTCTAAGCTTCTTGTAATTATTTTAATTAATTTAATTAATTTTAATATGTTTCCTATTGTATGATGTTTGGGGAGTCATGTTTAAAGGGAGGTCTGGTCACTTGGTACAATCATTATTAATGTCAATAATGAATCGTTTAATTATGAGATTATTATTTTACTGATGAAGGGGTGTTTATAGGAAGAGATGTTTTATGTCTTAACTTTGTTTGAGTTTGGTTACGACATGCTTTGACTTAGTCCTTATGGTGATAACTTGCTAATGAAATACATCTAGTTGATTGCGCAATTTAAATTGTAACAAATGGTCACCCTGCATCCCTTATTTCTTTATCATTTAGAGAGACTTCATCGTATGACGTCACATTTTGTATATCAGTGTCAATTGGATTTCAGTCACATTGGATTTTATGTTGGATTGAAGGTTTAGAAGTATTTTGATGTGCGTGGATTCCTGACACACTTGTCGCAATGCAACGACATGATCCCTTATGATTGAGTCATTGTGCACGTTGATCGATAGCGCATATGAAACCTGGCTTAGGGTCATGTGACTTTCGATGTGGAGGTTGTTGTTTTGCTTTTGAGGTTGTACCTAATTGTAATGTCTAGCAGTCTCTCATTTTTCGGGAGGGTTCTAGCTACTTATCATGGAAGTTGTTGTGATCGACTGATTGATGTTGCCTATGTGTCTTGGAGGTCCTAACATCCTGTGACATAATGCGCTAGTGTGTTGGGTCGTTATTTTTTCTATTTCCTGAATTGCGTGTGTTGGTTCGTCGTCGAGTTGCATTGATTGACAGTTGTTGGGATGATGATATTCTGACTAGATCCTTCCAGGGAATGTCATAGGCCTTGATTCACCATCTGTACTAAGATGAGGCTAGGGAGCTTGTACCCCTGAGAGTCCACAGTGCGCCCCAACCAATACCATTAGCATTCATCGAGAAATCAAAAGGGATATGTTCTCAAGTCCACGAGTGTTGCAGAGGACTCAGTCCTCAAGGCTTGGATGGAGAGCAAGGCAATGTGCTTCATGCTTCGTGATATATACCTCTAACATGAAGGTCCACATGACAGTATTTCAACTGAAGGGGATCACTCTTCTATGGTGGAAGACACTCCTACTACAATTGAACATGGTCGTCGAAGATGTGTCATGGGAATTGTTCGAGGAATGGTTCCGAGAGAGGTATCTATTTGAGGAATTCATTGAGCGTCAGCTCAACAATTTCAACACCTTACGACAGGGTGGTTGTACGGTGCCCAAGTACGAGGCTCATTTTATGGAGCTGATCCAGTATGATCCACACATGAATACCGAGAAACTTAAGGTCAACAGGTTCGTGTTTGGCCTTAATGTCAACATTCATGCAATGGTTAGGATTATGATACCTCAAACCTTGTGTGATGATGTCCAAAAGTCCCTCTTAGAAGAGGAGGAGCTTATCAACGAGGGTAAAAGAAGGACTCCAGTGCGATCAGTGGGGTAGGTGTCATCCGGTGCACAGTAACATCAAAAACCCACTAGACTTTCACCAAGATATAGTGGCTTATAGAGAGGATCCACTTTCACTACACCTCGACGAATGACACCTCAGAAGAAGACTCCTTACCGAGGACCACATCACCAACATTAGTTTAGGCTTGTTCAACAGAACATAACAAGGTTCCAGGCTGGCGGGCCGTCAGCTTCTACTTTGGGTACCAAGAGTACTAGAATGAAGAAAGGGTGTTGGACATGTGGGGAGACACATTATCAGCGTGACTACCCAGTGGAGAGGATCAGAGCATTTGGATCGGCCAAACCCACTACCATGGGAGATTTGGGAAATGCCCATCAGATTCATGTAGTGATGAATAACTGTTGGACAACTAAGAGGGGAGGGGTGTGAATCAATTGTTACCGTGCTTAAGCAATTATGCTTCTTTTAAATTTCTTACAAGGCACTCAATGATAATCACAACAATGCAGGAAAATAAGCAATGGCACATTCAACATTAGTCACATATATGAGATACATAGAGACAGACATTTCTCGAGGAATCCCATAAAGGGTAAAAACCTCTTCTTCTTTGTATGATAAAACTTATTTACATTCTTTACATTATCATACATATGAGCACCTACTCATTGTGAGGCCACAAACTTTATTTTTGCAATCTGCAACTTGCTGAGAGCACCAACTGTCTGTTTTATATAGCACCCACTAGAAGGAAGCACCAAGTCCCTAGTTTCTCTAGCACCAACTAGAAGGAAGCACCAACTCCCTGGTTTATCTAGCACCAACTAGAAGGAAGCACCAATTCCCTGATTTCTCTAGTACCAACTAGACAAAAGATACAACTCCCTATGGTCAAGCACCCACTTGAACCTCTGAGGACACTAGTCCTCCCTAGCACCTCCCTACCACCTCCCTACCACCTTGGTTTATGAATATGAATTACTGAAACTTATTATAGTGATATAGTGTTCAAAAATAGCTTACCAGTCTCATCATTGTTCTGCAAGATTTTTCTACTCTGTCTTCCTCACTGTCTTCCTGCACTCATCCATTGCACTTTTCTGTTCTTCTACCTCTTGTGCTTTCTGCGCCATTCCCATTCAATGCACCTTATGTATTTTGTCCCTTTTAGCTATTGCACTCCACCTCCTTCTTCACACATGCATCCCCCTTCCACTGCAACAACCTTGATAACTTCTTTGTTCCCCGTTCTTATGCTCATTGTGCCTCTTGTGCATGCCCTGTGTCCAATGGTTCTGTATACTCTGCATGTCGAGTGCTCTTCCTGTTCATCATGGAAACTCTTCAGCTTCTCTTTTTGTTAATCCCATGTGTCCATCATCACTGGGTGTCATCATCAAATTACTTCGCATCACCAGTTGTTAAGATTCTTCATCTTCTATTACAGTCGAGCTCAACTACTCTGTTGCAGTTACAGACTCCAACGCTCATTAAGCTGT